>JAQHUG010000042.1:5208481-5232272 GCA_028555095.1 Dicrostonyx torquatus | reverse complement strand
AAAAATTCAGATGCTATCAGTGCTTCACCCTCTGATTTGAAAGAAAGTTACTAGTGAATATCCACGTGGCTCAGTCTCCTTTTCCACTAACACAGCAAATCACTCATGTCACCAAGTATCTAACAATTTATCCTCTGTACAGTGTAATAATCAGCAGTACCAAGTACCACAAAGATGGAAGATGATAACCAGACTGAACTGAGCTTGCTCTGTAAGAGCAGCCCACCTTCAGGGTCTTCAGATGCTTTGACCCTTACACTGAATTGTTTTTCTTAAGCCATTTGGTTTCTTTAAAATACCTACTATAGATGTCTTTTAAAACCTAACGTTATATGCTAACAACCTATCTATCAAGGAAACAAAGAAATTGATAAATAGATTTAAAGCAGTACCAACAGGAAGTTCCAGTTTTTAATCGTCAAACTTTATCATATATTTAGATAAAAACCATAAAAATTGTGATGTTCTATGGGTGTGTGTGCGTGTGTTTTAAAAGACAGGATCTTGCTACGTATATACCCAACGATGGGCGTTGAGATACTACTGAGTCTCACTAATGTTGGAATTTTAGGTATCGGTCACACATAACTTTTTAAAAGAATGATATTTCATGAACAACCTAACTTTTGGGAACGATGATCTTTAGTGTGTCCAAGAATTCGATTCTCTGCACAAGGAGGCTGAAATCCAGGGAGACACTAACAGTCTTCAGTCAGGAACTGGGTAGCCTTAAACCATCTGGATGACAAGGCTCAGAGAGCTCCAAAGCCCCCGTGCAAAGATTATTTTCCTTTTAGCTTCTTTGCCTACCGCAATTAATGCTGTTTAGTGTGCACTGTCAACTTTAAAAAAGAAAATTTGCCACCTAGCTGCTCTTAGCTCATTGGCATGCATTTTGGAATATTCATTTAAAAAAATCTGTGCAAATGTGTTCTGATTGTCCTTTATCTCCAAATTCGCTTCAGAACCTAAAAATCACGCTCAAATCATATTCACGACGCTTTCACGAAGGCCCAGTTCCCGAGGCAGGAGCACCATCAATGTATTAAGTTCACACCCTCCTATAGGTCAAGTTCAGCGGAGCCCGAAAAGTACATTATAATTTCTTTATAATGAAACCCAAAATATTCAGAAAAAAATCAGGCAGTTTCCAAGGATTTTGTCCAGCAGCCAATTTACACCGATCCTGTCCAGAGCCGGTGTCTCTCCTCGGGAAGGTTGGCAACCTTTCCGTCCGCCCTTGGCGCCGGGCTCAGGGCAGCAACTGTCCTTGCGGTTCGCAGTCCTCGGCTCTGAGGCCGACCAATGGCTGATGCCTCTCGCCCGGTCATCCCGCCTTTTGGTGGCATACTAGCCAATAAGAATGGGCTCACGGAGTCAGCAGCCAATGGGAACTGGGAGAGGCGGAGGCCTAGCCTCCCGCGGTGCAAGCTGGGCCTCCGCTCCGTTGCCCGGGAGCCGAAGCCGCCGAGCCGCCGCCCACAGCCGCGGTCCCAAATAGTGAGTTCAAATTCACCGCAGCCGCAGTCCGCAGCGTCCGAGTGTTCCTTGCCTCTGGCCGCAGCTGTCGGTCGGGCTCGGAGATCGGGTGGGTGATCCAGGCAGGAGCAGGCAGCGCCGGCTTGGAGGGTAAGGGACGGGCCGAGGCCAAGAGAAGAGGTCTGCGGCTGGGGGATGGACGCGATGGGGGTGGGGTGGGGCGGGGCGGCTGATGCGGCACTGGGGCGGAGCAGAAGAAAGTTGGGAGCGCGGGGTTTGTTAGCCCCGAAAAGCAGGAGGAAAGTGCGGTGCTGGCGGATCCAGAGTTACCAGAACAAACTCTCTGGAAGCTGGTGGAGATCCGGACGGGTGGGCGTGGAGTCTTTCAGAGGCTCTGGAACAGGGTATTATTATTATTATTACACTGTCATTAAGGGGGAAAGGCACTTTTTCCCAGGCTATGAATTACTTTTATTCATCCTTGAGGGATGGAATGAGACGAATAAAGGTAGTTAGCAAAACCTACCTGTTGACATAGCTGCACTGGGGTGGAGTAGACGCTTTGCTCCACGTGGGGTGAACAAGGAGACAGTGTTTCTCTGTGTGGAGGGCTGAGTCAGTTCACCTAAAAGTAAACTTACTTTGTGGGCTTGAAAAGTAATGGCATCTCTTGGTAATAAGTTACAAGCGGCAGTGACCCCCCCCCCCCGGCGGGGGGAGATGCGGTGAATAGCAGATTCGTTGCGAGGATTAATTTTATGGAGGTATTTGTACCAATGTTTGGGTAAATGGGCGAGGAGTGTGGAGGAAGGTTTTATGAGAGTAGATTTTCTTTTCGGATCGATTTTGTGTCTTTTCTGTCACGGACCAGCCCCTGTGTGCTCATCTCCACCCCGAAGTTTGAGGGTCTAAACTCATCCATCGCTTGACCACTTTAATGTTTATTTATGCCCAATCGTGCATTTAGGATTAGCTGTCTTTGGGATCAAAAGTCATCATTTAGTTCAGCAGTTAAGAGCACTGACTACTCTTCCACGGGACCCAGGTTTGATTTCCAGCAGCCACATGACAGGTTGCAACTGTCTGTAACTCCAGTTCCAAGAAATCCAACACTTTCTTCTGGTCTCCTTGGGCATCGGAATGCACATGATGCACAGACATACGCTCAGGCAAAACACCCATACACATACTAATAAATAAATCAGCAACAGGCATCGAGGAAAAAGGTAAACGGAGGTTTTATTTTGCCCTTGCCCATTACTCAGTATTCTTCTGTCTAGTCTCTTTCTGCATTTCTGTTTCATATGATCATTTACAGTATTTCATCCTGTGTTTGGTTGCATATTGATTCCGGTGTCCATTCAGATGTGTGACAGGAAAGGCTAGTTTTCTTAGAGTCTTTAAGCTGATGAACTGTCATTCAGATGTCAAAAATCTGCTGATGCTGTCCCTTTAACACCACAGAGCTAATTCCATAAGACTTGCTAGCAGACTCAAGCAGTCCCTTCCGGGTTCTCCTTTCTGTTGTCAACTCTGGAGGATACCCTCTTCTGCCTATCACAACTTAATCTACCTTTTCCCCCATTGCATCCTTTTTTTTGGCTAGCTCCTTCATTTTGGCTTCTACCATCTATAACTTATTAGCACACCCTCTCCAACTCCTATGTAGGCAGATTTAGGTATTTCCACTCAGATTAACCTGCCCACAGGAACCCTAAACTCAGTATGTCTGGTAACTGACCGGTTCCTTTTTCTGTCAAACCCCTTGCAACTGGGTGGTATCATTTGCACCCAGTTTTACAGGTTAAAAACTTTGAAATCCATTCAGGTTCTTCTTATACTCCACATTCAACCCTTCATCAACTCTAGTTTTTTTAACTTGCTAAATAACTCTGACGTCAGTTTGAAGCCCTGTATCCCTAGTTATGCTACTGTAGCTCACACCTCCATTTCTTGGGTTAGGATGGACCTTTGTAAAGGTCATGTCTGAGGGCTTTAACCTTCCTGAGGATCCTTTGGTTCCGTAAGTCTTCCTGTGATTGCAGCTACCACCCAACCCAGCCTCATTCATTACTTACTGATGCTCATAGCCAGTGCATTCTTTTCAAACTGTATTGCCCAATATTAACATAATGTGAAGCATATTTATTTTTCAGTAAGCATACAAAATATAAGCAAGTAAAGTTAATTTTAATATATGGTAACCTAATAATCCAAAAATATTGTTTCAACACATAACCAATATAGAAAAGATTATTAAAAGTTTTTTTGTTTTTCATGCATGTGTATTCAGTTTTCAAAAGCTCATGTGGTATGTGTAAGAGGTTTTGGTTACTATACAATGAGAATAACTTTCATTGCCCTCTCTTTTTTCCTCCTCACTTCCTTTAGACCTGTTCCTACATTCTCATCATGTATAAATTTATACCTACACTCTACATATGAGATAACATGAAGTATTTGTCTTTCTGAGTGCAGCTTATTGAAATAACACTGAATAGTCCAGTTCCATCCATTTTCCTGCAATATCATATTTGCAGGTGAATACATTTCCGCTGTGTAATCTGCCTTATTTTCTTTATGACTTCTGCTGGTGGACCTCTATGCTGATCCGTATCATGGCTATGAGAGTGGAGTAGTGGTAAACACAGAAGTCCCGCCAACATATTCCAGTTGTCATATATCTCGGTTCTGATGATCTGCATTTCACATGCTTAGTAACTATTTGAAATTTGAGGGTATGCTGTGTTTTTGTTATTAGGCCCTTGATGACTTGGTGTAGGGTCCAGGTTACTGGATTCTGGGGTTAAAAGTGTGGTCACCGTGCCCAGCCCTTGCTGTTTATTTTTACAGGTGCTGCTGTTTCTCTTGGAAGAAGCCCTTCTTCACCAGCTGCCTGCTTTTAGTAACTGAATTTGCCACCGCCCATCCAGTCTCTCCCCTCCCCCAAATTATACTGTGCTTAACCTCTAGTAATACCTGAAAACAGAAACCGAGCGAGCATTGTCTCCTGTGGACCCGCCCCCCACAGTGCCCTGCTGGCACTAATTTTGGATCTCATTTCATCGCCTCAACTTCCTTTTTCTCTCAGCAGCTGAATTCTTTTGCATTATTTTTCCTCCTGGTGGCTCAGAGTTCATTAATGTGAAGGAATGTGGTCTCTTACTCATTTTTTATTTGTAACTTATTCTGTGTACAATGCCTAACATTTGGTGGGTGAAGAACGAGTGTCTGATGAATGGATGAAACATTCTGTGGTATTTTCACTTGACTGACTAAACTTTGGGAATACATACTACAGTTATGCTTTCATTTGGCTGACTATTTTAAAACGCTTGCTTGCATATTTATTTATTTATAAAAAGAAGCTGATGGTGCCAGAGATGAGAAGGCTAGCACTTGGTATGGTCTGACTGATCATATTAAAATCCACCATAGTTTAAAAGTTCTTAGTATTTTAAAACTTTATTTTAAAAAGCATAATTTGATATTTAAGGAAGAGAAGGTTCTGTGAAACTAAATTTTTTTATATGCAGAAGCATATAAATAGAATGAAGAAAGTATGGATTTTCATTTTCTTTTTATTTTTTTTATTTTATTTCTCTATAGAATTTGCAGCTGTAGCGTGAAGGCAGCGCTGTGGCTTTTTTCCGTCATCTCATCATTCTTGAGGAGATAGAGTTCCTTAATTCCAGTTTTCACTCTTAGTTTCTTTCAGTTTTTTGTTCTGTTGCCTACCAGCAGCAGGAGTAACCAGGGAGCAATGTTTTATACACAGAAACCCAGCACAGGCTTTTGTTGGGGGATTAGCAGCATTTTATACACGTTCATAGGCTCGCATGATAATGTCTGTACACAGTGTCTCTGCAGATTGCAGCTTCCTTATGATCCATGAGACCTGGTAATAAAGAAGGCATTCCAGCCCTGAAGGAGTCCTTGGCATGTTATCTCCTGACCAGTTAGGAATATATAACCTGTACTGTTGGGGATTCTTGTTAAAGAAATTTACTTTCAGATACAAAATGAAATGTTTTGGAATTGATAGTTTCCTGGCATTGCTGTAGTAGTGTTCTTGGCCATTTTTAGGAAAGTAACTATTCTTAGAGATTGAATTAGTAACACACACACATGCACACCACTTTTAACTGGCTAACTTTTTATCTACCCCACCCCTCATTGACAGCAGAATCAGATAAAACATCTGAAAACTGATTTATTTCTGGTCACAATGACTAGTTTAATGAGGATGAAACCTACCCATGAAACAAAAATCTTCAGGGTTCTGTTAAGTTATACATCTCCTTTTTCTTTAATGGAAAAGAAAAAGAATATATTTCATACAATATATTCTGATTATGTTTTCCCCTTCCCCATTCTCTCCTCCCCCTCCCATCCAAACCCCACACCCTTTCTTTCTCTCTCTTATTAGAAAACAAACAGGTATCTAATAATAATATGAAAGTAAAATAAAACAGAGCCAGATAATCAAAATCAGATAAAACAAATGAGAATAGAACAAATTAATAGAAGATAAAGAGCCATATAAAAGCACAAGAAGCACATAGCTACAGAGACACCCACATTCACACACAGAGAAAGCTCATAAAAACACAAAACAGGAAAAAAAAAGATATGCACAAAGACCCGTAAGATGAACAAACAAACCAAAAGCTCTGACAAAGCATGATGAGACAAAGGACCTCCAGAATTGGTCTTCTACTGCTGGGTGTGGGACCTGCCCTCCAGAGTGGTTTGTAGACACAGCGAAACTCTGTTGGAGAACTGATGTTTTCTTTGCGAGCAGTTTTCAGTTGGAGATAGCTTCTGGGTTAGGGATGAGGTTGTGTTCTCTAGTCCTGTCAGTGCTGTGACCCGGGCAGGCCCAGACCTGTTCAGGCCTGTACATGCTGCCACAGTCTCTATGAGTTCATCTGTGCTTTGGTCCTGCTGGGTTTAGGTGCCCTTGTTTCATTGTCCCGCAACTCCCCTCCCCCTGCTCTTGCAACCTTTCTGCCTCCTCTTCCACAGTGTTCCCTGAGCTCTGGGGTAGGGTGGGCTGGGGTGGGGTGTCTGATGGAGACATCCCATTTCAGACTGAGTGTTCCAAGGTCTCTCACTCTCTGCACATTGTCTCTGGGTCTCTGTTTGTTCTCATCTCTTGTAGGAAGAAGCTTCTCTGATGATGGCTGGATGAGACACTGCTCTATGGGTAGCAGAATGTCATTACAAGTCATTTTGTTGCTATGATTCTTTAAGTTATACATTTTTTAAGAGAAGAGATAATTCCATTCATTTAACAATATGTCTAAGCCAGCTGTGTGGCTCACACTTGTAACCCCACTGGTTGGGAGGCAGCAGTAGGAATGGAGGCATCTTCAGCTGCACAGTGAGTTTCTGATTAGCCTGGGCTATCCAAGACCCTGCCTCCAAACCAACAATATTAGTCATGTACAAATTTTAAATGTAAATGGAGGTGAACTTTCCTTTGTCTAAAGCCTTATTAGATTTCTCAGTTATTTCAAATAAAGCCATAAAAATTTCTGATAGTAAATAGAATAGTATTTCCAGTGCTAATAGGCCTATATAGACAGTAAAGCAGACCAGTAGAATAGTGTGACTGGGCCCACTGTAACAGACTTCATCTGAAGTGTTTTTGAGAAGGTGGCCTTTGTGCTGAAGCCAAGGTGAGGGAGTGACTGTTGGAAAGTTCTAGGTGGAGAATGAAGCGAGTGTGAGATTTGACAGGTGGGGAACACAGAAGGCTGTTTAGCCTGGGGAAGAGATGGGAGCAGTGGCTTGAGGAGGTTGGGGCAGGAAGCACAGTACCAAATCTTGGGCAGGTTTGACCTTAAGGAATCTGAGGGTCTTAGGAAGTCTTTGAAGTGGATTGAGCAGGGAGGCCCCACTATGTAATCTCTGCTATTTCTAGCTGCTGCATGAAGAATTAGCTGTGGGAATGAAAGTAGGCTTTCAGCCATGAGTGCAGCAGTCCAGCTGAGAGAAGATGGTGATGCAGACAGGGCAGTAGGCCTACAGACGGAAGGAGCAAGCACATCTACCCCACAGTGTTCGGAGGTTAAACTGTCAGATTTTTGTAGATGACATAGGGATATAGAAAGAGAAGAATCCAGGATGATCTTAGATTTGTAACTTGAGACATTTAATAGAGAAGAGTCACCATAATGAGATCAGCAAAAAGGAAAGAGTCAGGGGTGTGATGGGGCCACTTTAATTTTGACCATGTGTGATAAGTAGAAATCCCAGGGTAGTGAGTACAAGGGAGAATGCCCTTGTACCCTGTAAAGATGTGTCACTTGCATTGGTTTAATAAAACACTGATTGGCCAGTAGCTAGGCAGGAAGTATAGGTGGGGCAACCAGAGTAGGAGAATTTTGTAAAGAAGAAAGGCAGAGAGTCAGCCACCAGCCGGACACAGAGGAAGCAAGATGAGAATGCCTTACTGAGGAAAAATACCAAGCCACATGGCTAAACATAGACAAGAATTATGGGTTAATTTAAGTTGTAAGAGCTAGTTAATAATAAGCCTGAGCTAAGAGGCCAAACAGTTTATAATCAATATAAGCCCTAATCAAATAAGCCTCTGTGTGTTTCTTTGGGACTGAACAACTGCAGAACCAGGCAGGACAGAAACTTCTGTGTACATAACTCCACCAATACAATAGTCAGATCAGACCAAATTAATAAGTCCAGTTTTAATCTAAGCAAAACATTCATGGGTGAGCCCAAGAAAAAGAAGCCACGAGGGGAGACCATGAGGGAAAGTCTATGGGCCAGACTTTAAATACGCTTTGGGGGTGGGACCAGGCTTTATTTGGGCAGGGTCTGGAGAGAGCAGCTCCAGGAAACTTCTGCTTGGTATACTGAGGGTGGGATTTTGAATGGGACTTCGAGCTGGAAATTCCCATCATCAGATTATGATTATGCTCTGTCTCAGGGCCACAACAGAACACCAGAAACCGAGATTTTCCTATTTATGACGCTTAAACAGTCTAATTATCTCATAAAGGATCAACTTTTTTGATATGTTCAGATTTATCTTAAGTTAAGCATAAACAACATTTGTCTAATTTAGATTAGCAATGTGAATTTGAAAGGACTTGTCCAGTGAGAAGAGGGGATATTTGAGTCTAAAAGTCAGGCTTAGAAATGACCTAAGTGGGGAGTAAAGATAAAGGGAAGGAAGCCAATATGGCTGGAACACTGAGTGTTTAAACATTTGGGCCGCAGGTAGAAAAGAGAATGCATTTTGAAGGGAGGCAATAATGCCATAGGTTAAGTAGGAATGGCATAGAAATTAGCTGTTGGAATAGGATGATGACTGTTCATGTTAGTTAGGGTTACTATTGCTGTAAAGAGACACCATGACCATAGCAACTCTTATAAAGGAAATATTTAATTGTGGTGGCTTGCTTACGGTTCCATCCATTATCATCCTGGTGGGAACATGGTGGTGTGCAGGCAGACATGGTGCTGGAGAAATAGCCGAGAGTCCTACATCTTGCAGGTAACAGGAAGTTGACTGAGTGAAACTCGAGAAGATGACCTCAAAGCCCACCCACACAGTGGCATACTTCCTCCAACAAGGCCACTCCTAATAGTGCCATCTCCATTCACGGCCATTTTCTTTCAAACCACCACACTATTATTGGTGATCTTGGTAAAAGCTGTCTTGGGAAAATCTGGCTAATGTAGGTTTCAGAGCAAATGGTTGTAAACAGAGGTAACATTCAGATTACAGATGACTCTGAGCATCTTGTACGTGAAAACTGGGGCAGTAGGTGCAGCAGGACATGAAATCAGGCATTGCCCTCCCTCCATCAGGGCTTCTCCAGCACAGGATGCAGAAGCAAAGAAGCCCGGTGAAAGTTTAGCTTTCAAACTAGGCAGAAATGTGACTTCAGGTTTACCAGGGCTGGGAGAATGGAATGTGGGATAGGTACAGGAGGAGTGGGCTTATTAAGGAATGAAACCTAGATAACTGTGCTAGAAGGCTAATTCTACACATATACATATTCCATAGCTGAAATATTTTTAATAAGAGAATGACCACCACAAATGACTCCCAGGCCACACTGGAAGTAAAAACCAGAGGAGCAGTGTTCCAAGAGTTGTAGAGAAAGTGACCTGACCTGGAATTCAGAACCTCTGAAAGTGTCAAGTATGAGGACAGAAAAGGACTTAGAGCTCCCCCTCCCTAAGCGGCACATAGAGCATTCCCTCTCTCACACATATAGAGCATCTTCTCCCCAAATTTTACATACATAGAGCTTCCCCTCCCTAAACTGTACAGCCCTTTTAAGGATATGACCAATATATGATTGTGGAAACTAATAAAGATGACCCCATGGACTGGAAGATCTGGTGTGGTCAGGACTGATGGTGCTGTAAGAACAGCAGTGTATCAGGTTCGAAAGTAACTGGGTTACATCAGGGTAACGCAAGGATAATGCGGAAGAAGAATGGCGTGGATTCGGGCTATTGTTAGCATAAAAGCTGGTATTTGTTAGAGATGTAGTAACAACCATGAATTTTCAAAACTCTCAGCGAGAAAAAGCCAATTAGATCCTCTAAAATAAGAGGCTATAAAATTATCACATAGCTGAATGTTGTGGCCATTTTCTAAAATGAAGAGTGAGTTAAATCGTCATAATTCAAAGAATAATTCAGGGAATAGTATACAGTAGCTCCCTTTGTCCTTTGGGTATATGTTCTTCAGCCCCCATCAGATACCTGAAATTGAAGATAGTGCAAAACTCTGTACTGTGTTTTTGCCTAGTTTATATCCTAGGCTAAAATATACCTTATGAGCTAGTCATTATGATTAACAATATTAACTAGAACAATTACAAAATACTATAATAAAATTATGTAGATGTCTTTTGAAGTATCTTTTATGATGGGTTTTAGTCCTTTTTTTTTCTTTTATTAAGAACATTTGGGTTTGAGAGATGGCTCAGTGGTTAAGAGAGCATTGGTTGCTTTTCCAGAGGACTTGGGTTCAATTCCCAGAGCTCACATGGCAGCTCACAACTGTCTGTAACTCCACTTCCAGGGAATCTCACACCCTTACACCAAGACACATAAAATAAAATTAAATAATTAAAACAAAAGCACTTTCAACTTTTCCACTTAATAGAAGATTGTCATCTTTTTATATATCCAGAGTGCAGCATCACTGTTAGTGGGCCATTGCCAAACACAGTGCAGGTTGCCTAAACCTGAGCACTGTGGTTCAGTGGAGCTGACCTGATTACCAAGCCAGCGATTACATGAGTAGTGGTCAGGTAGCATGTGCAGTGTGGATACTCTGGGAAGACAGGTGATTTATGTCCCAAGCTGGACAGAGTGGAATGACACAGACCTTACTGTGATGCTATGAACAGCGTGCAGTTTAGAAGCTGCGTGTTCTATCTGCAATCTCCCATTTAATAATTTTGGATGCAGTTGATCATAGATGACGGGAGACTAAGTATAAAAGTCTAAACCTTTAAAATACTTGTTATGGGGAGTGGGAGTTGGATAATGGGGTGTCGGAAGTCCGTGTGGTTTAACTGTAAGTACTTGGGAGGAGGGAAGAATGCTATTTTGTGTATTCTACCCCTTTGCTGACTGTGACCTTGGTGGTCTAGATGGGTGAGGTCAGGGAGCTGCTTCTGGTATGCAGATAAAAAAAATAGAATGCATCTTTATCTTACATAATCAACTTTAACATTATTAACATTTAAATGGAAGGTAATTAATTATGTGATAGTTACTTAAAACAGTTCTTTAGTACTTGATATTAATAGACTCACTGTATGGATGGCGGAGGGGACAAATCAGGCTGGTAATTATTTTTACTGTGTGTATGTGTGTGTACATGTGGGGACCAGAGGTTGACATTGTGTGCTCCTCGGTTGCTCTTTACCTTATTTTTTTGAGAAGCTGGAGCTCACCGTTTTGGCTATACTGTCTGCCCAGTAGGCCTCAGGGATCCTCGTGTCTCTGAGGCTCCAGTGTTGGGATGTTGGAATGGTTTTATAAGTTAGTTCTGTGAGAGGAGAATTCTAAGTACTTGTGATAAAACTTCAAGAAAACAAGATGAGTATTGTGACCTCAGTTTCTTCAAAACACAGAATTGTTTTGGAACGTGCTGTTGTGCTCCTCTCAGGTATAGCAGATAGTGAGTTTACTTCTGAGTATTTATTGCGATTTGCTGTTGTTGTGTCTGTGCCTCTATGGAAAATGTTTTTACCACGTGCAGCTTGTCTTTGTGACTGTACACTTACGTGAGTCTTCTTAACCCTCAAAGTATACATTGTCTGATGCTCTGAAGAAGGCTGGCTATTGAATGAAACTTTAGCCGGTTGGAGAGGTAGACAATGGGAATACTGGTATGTGCCACTGAAACCAGCTCTTAGAACGGGAGCCAGGATCCAAACTCAGGTCATCAGACTTTGCATGGCAAACCTTTTTCTGACTCAGTCCTCTTTCCAGACTTGATTTCTGTTTTGTTTTTCTACTTTGCCATTAGAATTGTTGATTTCAGATCCATTAATGAATTTTTAACAGCCTGAGATTGGCAGGCATTAATATATCAGACTAAGATCAAAGTATTAAGTTTTCCGTGGAGATATAGGTCAGCGGTAGAGCGTGTATTTAGCATGTGCAAGGCCCAGCATTGTCTCTCTTCCTTGCTCTCGCGCTCCCTGTACATTCAGAGGAGCAGTGGTCGCAGGAACATGAAGATGTTCCTTCACCACCTTGTTCGCACAGTTGCCAGCTCTTGGTGACCTTCCTTCTCTGTACTTCTCTGGGATATTCTGAAGCAAACCTCAGACATCACCTAACTTTATTTTGAAGTATTTGAACAAATGTCTTTAAAAGGTGAAATTTCATATGATTCATAACAAATACAAATGGCACAATTGCATTTCACCCAAAGCCCACAGTAATTCCTTAACATTTAGTACGCAACCCGTGTTTACGTTTGCTCATCATCTTAAGTCCGCTTGTGGAAGTTTAGTTACTGTAGAGATGGCGTGCACAGGTTGCGATCTGTGTTGTTGCTTTAGACTCACTACAGAGGCAGCCTCTTCAGTTTGTTTTATTGTACAATTGACAGAGCCTGCATTTCCCATAGATTGCATTATATTTGGAGGCTTGGCTGGATTCAGACTTAACACTGGGCAGGAAGACAGACTACTTCAGAGTTGTGTCCTCCCAGGAGGTGCGTATCTGTGTGTTTCTTTACTGTGATGTTCTCACCATTAATGATCATTGCTTTGTGTCCTTGTTTTATTAGTGGCTGTAAAATGGCAGATTTCTAATCTTGATTTTAATACTTCCTTTTCCATTATTTGCTAAAATGATTCTATAAAGAAATGTTTTATCTCTTGTTAGTTTGAGGCACAGTTCTGGCAACACAGGCAAGATAAATGCCTGGTTCCCCCTGGAGTGTCTTTCAAAGGTTGTTAGAGATTCATTTAGTGTCTCATGAATTTGTGGGCCAGTATATTTTGTGTATTAAAAATTCCTCACTTATGTAATCCGTATGAATGATGAAAATGTTCAGTCTTTGACCACTAAGAACTTCTTCAAGGTGGCACATAAGCCCTTTTCAGAATCTCTCAGCATCATCTCATGACTTCTTTGCTTTCTAAAATAACCAAACCTCTGGATTCTTCAGTTCAGCTTATATGCCTCCTTCAGACATGGTATGAGACAGTTTACAAGGAAGGGATATTTAGATACGAAGTGTGTGTGTGTGTGTGTGTGTGTGTGTGTGCGTGTGTGTGTGTGTGCGTGCGCATGTATGTGTGTGGGGTGTGTATGAGAGATGATCAGAGAACAACCTCACATGTCAGTCCTTGTGTTCTACCCTTCAAGTTGTGTTTTAAAGTAATTTTAACTGGTTACTTTATGTTTTTGTCATTTTACCTCAATTTACCTCATTTATTTAATTTCTCCTGATTCATAGGATTTGTTTTAAAAAGCTAAATTCTCTCAAATCATCATTTCTGAAGTCCAGTTTGTAAACAGAGGCTGTATCTACTACTGACCCTAAATTCTGCCCCTCCCTTTCCCAGTAGCTCTTTTGCAGTAAGAAAACCACCTGCACATGTTGCTTTTAAAATTTAAACGCATTAAAACTAAATAAGCGTTTTCTCTTGAGTCACCCCAGCGGCATTTTAAGTGCTGTCACACAGAGAGCCGTCGACCTCATAGAGCAGACTGTAGAACTTTGCTGGCATGGTTGAGAGTTCCACTGCCCAGTCTACCCCAGAGAACACGTTTCTTTAAACTCTGCTTTAGCTCATACTTTTTTTTTTTAAAGTAAAAGGTTATATATTTTTCCTGTCATACCACAAAATACCCGAAGCTGAATACTTACAAAGAAGAAAGATTTATTAGCTCACAGTTTGGAGACTGGGAGCCCAATATTGGCAGCTGCTCTTCTTTGGTCCCCTGTGAGGACCTCATGGCAGATGATGGAAGCCCTCGGTGGTGGAGATCACACGGTGAGACAAGAAGCCATGGAATTCAGAGGCTGGACCTGATCCACGGCCTCCACATGAATATAAGGTCTCTGTTTTCTATTTTAGAGAAGCTCCTGACCACCCCTTTATTGAGTTGGATCCCACCCCTTTATTTTACTTTGAGAATGAGCCTTGCCCACTTGCCCAGGATGCTCTGGAATTCACGATCTTCTTGCCTCATTCTTTCTGGTAGCTCAGATGATAGCTGGATGGAATCCTACTGGTCTAGGCTTGGTTTTGTATAAACGACACACCATCTCAAGAACTCAATGTGGGAGACGAGGGTTAATTCTTCCCAAGGGTAAAACTCTCCTGACCTAATTACTTTGTATAAATCTGGCCTCTTAAAGACACCATCAACCTGAGCATAGCCCTTCCAGGGACAAAGCTTCCAAACTGTATTTATCCCGTACTGTAGACTTCCTGTGGTTTGTGTGCTGTTACCTGTTGGAGCTTTCCTCTGTAACCCATGATTTTACACATGCTGGTCATGCTATGCCAGTGGTGCGCTCCTGTGCGACACCCTCACTCCGTCCTTTTCTTAGTATCTCCTGGAGATTTTCCTAGGATATAAAGCAAATACAGAGAGTCACAATCATCCTTGTTACTCCAGTAGCTTATGGTCCATTAGAAGGTCAGTGCTTTCCTGGTGGCATTCTGGTCATTGTCTTCTATCGTGGTGCTCTGAGTAGCAGTGGCTGCTTTGTGCACACATCTTGTCATGTATTAGGAAGCACTCTACTTTAACAGTAACTTCATCACTAAGGCCCATCTTCATATATGAAGAGAGGAATTATTCTCATTATAGAAGTAGCCCTTTTCCATTGCATTAGCAAAACAAATGAGAGAGACAGAGGCAGAAATAGAGAGAGAGAGAGAATGAATCTACAATTCATTTGCTCCAGCAGGCTCTGTTTGGGTGCTGATTCATTCCTTGCTTTTCAGATTGTTTCAAGTTCTTGAGTTTGGATGGGAAGAATACTCAGTATTTCCACATCTTTCCAATGGACGTATGCATTTGAGTTATGTGCTGTGCACTAGTTAGAGGTTTCTCTACTGTAATAAGTATAAACAGTTCCTTGAACACAACAGTTTTGTATATTCCCAAGGATGTGTATGGTATTGATTTTCCAGTCTGTTTCTTAATCTGTGATAAATTAGGCATTTGTTTATTTAGGTTACTTCTAGATTAAAAAGTTGCACCGTAAACTGGGCATGGTGGCACACACATTAATCCAGCACTTGGGAGCACTGGGAGGCAGAGGCCAATGCCAGTGCATCTCTCAGTTTGAAAACATCCTGGCCCCATCTCAAAAGCCAAAACAAGCACTCTCAACCCAAAAGCTGCATGAATACTACTACATGAAGCATTTTTGCTTTTTCTCATATTTGTGTTTTTTGGGGGGACCCAGAAATACAATTATTAAATTAACTATCAGAAGCATAGATAAGATGGGCATGATGTTTTTTGCCTGTAATCCAACAGTTAAAGGTGGAAGCAGGAGGCTTGCCATGAGTTCAAGGCCATCCTTGGTTATAAACCTTTCTCAAAAATCCAATTTTTAGAAGTCATAAATAAATTAAATATAAAATTTCTCCTCTAAAATCTCCTTATGGTATCTCTGGCCACATTGTTACTATATTGAAGCATCAATGGTAATATAATAGCTTTAAAATGTGTGTTACATTTTTGGGAATATTATCTATTTTTATCAATTTTTTTACCTTGTTTTTAAGGGGTTCTATGAGGTACTTATGTGCCAAGGAAATGTATTTTTTTTTTCTGTCAAACGTGTTTTAAACTTTTAAAACATTCTTTTGTTTTACAGTTTTATAGTCAATCTTAGGTATTTTTTCTTTTCTTTGTTTTTGTTTTTGTTCTTGTTTTTTGAGACAGGACTTCTCTGTGTAGCCCTGACTGTCCTGGAAAGTTACTCTGTATACCAAGCTGGTTTCTAACTCAGAGATCCACCTGCCTTTGCCTCCTAAATCCTAGGATTAAAAGTATGTGCCAGCACCACCTAGCTAGTTATTTTTCTTATTAGGGTTTGTTTGTTTGTTTGTTTGTTTGGTTGGTTGGTTTTTGCCACACCCCACATAATACTGGCATTTTGATCATTATTGTCTTGTAAATTTTCAGAATTGTGTTTCTAATTCTCAGGATTAAAGGCAAAATTAGTTGACCTTATTTAGAAGGAATGCTATTTTCTAGGTCATGACAAAGTGTGTCTTATTTCAAATATGTATATTAATGTATAAAAGCATAAATGACAGCCTCTTCCTTATCCTGGGATGCTGTAAATTGTTTTGCCTTTAGTCACTCTTGTTTTGATTAGAGAAATGATTTCATGACCCTTCGATGAGTCCATTTCTTTCTCTTTCCTCAATGTAGGGAATAAAGTGTAGCTGTGTTTACTGTTGCGGACTGCAGACATATGGTGAAGAAACAAGCTTGTAAATAGTACCAGAATACCAAGGCTACAAAAACACGTCCATATTTTCATGAATCTGTAAAATTATGTGACTGGAGGTCACTTTTCCCAACAATGGGGGAGAGAGCCAGAAGTCCAGATAGTGATCAAGAGAGAAAAGCTGGCAAGCACAGTTACTCTCGCTATTCGTCTGACTTTGGGTCCTCACCACAGTCTTCTGGCCATTCATCTCCGGTCAGTCCGCCTTCTTGTCCAGCTACTAAGGGGAAGAATCCCAAAAGGCAGTTTTCAGACAACCAGGTGTATCACCAAGGTAAGTGTCTGCTGTGAATGATCCCAGGCACCGGGACCTCCGGGGCAGCGCGGCAAAACCAGTGTGAATGAAGCTTTTCTTCTGGGGAGTATGTTTCTGTGTGCACGAGTGGGCTGATCTCCATTTCACATAGGTGTTGTTTCCATAAATGTTGTGTTGCTTACATGTATACATTGTTATATATTAACATTTTTATGTCCATAGTCACACAGAGGAGTGTACCAAAAGACTGCTCATTTTTCCTCTTTCTTGTGATCTCAGAGGCACTTACTGTAAAGGCAAAACCTACAAAACAATTGTGCCTTCTGTGTCACTTTTTACAGTCACTGAAAGTAAGGGTATAAACTGATCATGAGGCATTTTCATTGACAGCGCTGTTGACCATGGGTGGTTAACACAATGCTCACTGGAAACACGCAGCTCAGGCTAGGGATGCCTTAGGACCCTGGATCACTATTCAGTTTGTTTGCCTTTCACCGACTCAAAGGAGACTAGATTATTATTAAACACAATTTTATTATTAGAATGTTACTATTCTGGAGCATGCGGAGCTGTGTACTGTTATATAAATCTCTTCATTTTAATAAATCTCTGGGTCAGGAAAATCCACTTCATCGAGCAACAGAATGCACAAAGTCTCTAGTCTATAAAAATGGCGTAGAACAATACGTTACGTCAGGCCAGGTAATCATGACACATTGATGCATGTTCCACAGTTATGACAACACTGCAGATTATTGAGACTTGCTGCTGCTAGCTAGGGAGCGGGAAGTTGGGGGCTGAGAAGAAAGCAGAAACCACATAATGAAATACCCACATCTGATGGTAACAGACCATATTCATTATTTTTGTGGGTGACAGCTGTTGGACCGTTTAAGAAAGGCTGTAATTAAATTTGCATTAACAATTGCTTTGAAAAGTAATGTTTACACATTAAAAACTACAAAGAGGTATCTTAGCAACGGATAAAAGGTATTTGTTCCTCAAGCCGATGTGAGTTTGACTCAGGAACCATGGAGGAAGGAGAAACTCAACTCCATGAACTCCAACTCTGCCCTTTGATCTACACATGTGCACACGTCCCCTGTAATAATAATAATAATAATAATAATAATAATAATAATAATAATAATGAAGAAAATGGCAAAGAATGAGTGTCCGCATGAGAGCGACTTTTTTATGCACCCAGGCCAGTGTCTCAGGATGTCCATCTGTTAACCTCTGAGTGCTTCTCTTGTTTGATTGCCATTACTTTTTGACTTCTTTTTGTTTCATCTTGATTTTTAACTTTCTTTTGAATCTGGTTCTTACAAGTAGTTGGGAACATGGTCTCAAGTTTCTATATAACACACATCTCTTGTCAAGTTGAACCTTAGAAAATGACTGGTATTCCTAAGGATAATTTACATATGTAGGATATTGTTGGCAAGAAGTATGTTAATTTTCTGTTCCTTTCCCAGAAGCTCCCCATTAAGGAGTTGGAACTATGTGAGCCTTACCTTATTTGAGAAGACTGCTGAAGAATTAGATCAGTAAAAGACAGTTCCAGCAGCAGTCAGAAAATCTCCCCTCTGACTTGCCTGGCTTTCTACTCTGTGACACCTTGAAGTCTGAGGTCATTTGTCTGCCTTAGTCCAAGCAACAGGACAGAACTGAATTAATTTCCTGTCTTCGTTACTGTTCTATTGCTAAGGAGACACTATGACCACGACAGTCTTATAAAAGAAAACATATAATGGGGACTTGCTTACAGTTTTAGAGGATTAGACAATGATTATCATGGCAGGGAGTGTGTGGCAGGCAGGCAGGGAGAGGGAAAGAGCAAGAGACTGGGCCTGGTGACACACCTCCTCCAGCAAGGCCACACCTCCCAATCCTTCCCATACAGTTCTGCTAACTGGGGACCAAGCTTTCAAACATGTGAGGCTGTGGGGACTGTTCTGGTCAGACCACCACACTCCTGCTCCTGGTACCAGCTGCTGTCATGGTTCCTGTTCTTGTACTGTGATGAGACAGCACGACCAATGCAGCTCTCATGGAAGAAAGCATTTGACTGGGGCTTGCTTACAGTTTCAGAGGGTCAGCTTCTTATCATGGTAGGAGTGTGGTGGAACTTAGGCAGGCATGGTGCTGGAGAAGTTAACAGAGAGCTTTACCTTCTGATCCATGGGCAGCAGGCAGAGAATAAGATGGCCTGGTGTTGGCTTTTGACTTGGAGGTAGTTTGTTTGTTTTTGTATTTTAACCTTTTGATAAGCTTTTGGATCCCTCTTTTAAAGGGCATATATCCTGAGGCTTAAACTCAATAAATTTTAATGAAAACACTTTAAATTTTTTGAGAAATGTTGTAATTTAATGTGTATAGTTTAAGAATTTTATGTGCTTTAAAATGACAATGATTTTATTTATATGTATGTCTTTGTGTATGCTTCTCTGTGTGTGTCTTGTGTGTATGTGTATGTGGAGGGTGGAGGACAACCTTGGGTGTCATTTCTCTAGAGGTATCTACCATGTCTTTTGAGACAGTAACTCTTCTGGATTTGTAGCTTGCCCAAGTAGGCTAGAGTGGCTGGCCTGTGAGCCACAGTGATCTTTCTGTCCTCACCCTCACGGTACTGGGATTTCAAACTCATACCACCACACCTGACTTTATAGTGGCTAGCTTTTTTAACGTGGATTGTGGAGAGCAAACTTGGGTCCTTGTGCTTGTATGACAAACACATTGTGAACTGAGCCATTACCCCAAAACCTCCTTAAGATAAACGTATCAAGACCTTAAATAAACCCTGGTATTTAATTTTTGTATAGTCCTGGAACTTGCTGTGTATACCAGGCTGGTCTTGAACTCAGAGATCCCAAATACCTCTCAAATGCTGGTGTTAAAGGCATGTGCCACCACACCTAGCCTGTAAAATCTTTTTTTAGACAGGGTTTCTCTGTAGCTTTGGAGGCCTGTCCTGGAATTCACTCTGTAGACCAGACTGGCCTCGAACTCAGAGAGATCTTTGCCTCCCGAGCGCTAGGATTAAAGGCGTGTGCCACCACCACCTGGCTATAAAATAATTTTTAAGAATAAAAACTAAAAAGTATGTTGCTCTACTTGTTCTGGATGGATAAATAGTGACATGGGGGTGGCCTTCACTCACATTATTACCGTTTCGTTTTTTAGCCCTTAGGAAAGTTAGCCCTAAGGCTGTGCCCAGCAAAAAGGGAACCCGAGTGGGATTTCGGTCCCAGAGCCTCAACAGAGAGACGCTTCGGAGAGATCCAGATATCGTGACCAAGCGGGTCCTTTCTGCGAGGCTTCTGAAAATCAACGAGCTGCAGAACGAAGTGTCTGAACTGCAGGTCAAGCTATCCCAGCTGCTCAAAGAAAACAAGGCTTTGAAAAGTCTTCAGTTTCGTCAGGAGAAAGCGTTGAATAAGTTTGAAGATGCAGAAAGTGAAATCTCTCAACTCATACAGCGTCATAACAATGAGATCACTGCGCTCAAAGAACGCTTGAGAAAATCTCAGGAGAAAGAACGGGCAACAGAGAAAAGGGTGAAAGACACAGAAGGTGAACTATTTAGAACCAAGTTTTCCTTACAGAAACTGAAAAAGATCTCTGAGGCTAGACACCTCCCAGAACGAGATGATCTGGCCAAGAAACTGGTTACGGCTGAGTTAAAATTAGATGACACCGAGAGAAAAATTAAGGTAAAATTGTCTGCCTTCATGCTGTGTTCTGTGGTTGGTACTCACAGGACATTTTGGGGGCTCTGATTAAGCAGCCCGTTGCACTTTGGCCTTCTCTTAGACCTGAAAGTGAATTTTAATATTATCTTTCTGGGCTAGAAATCAAAGACAAAGCCAGGCTGGTGGTGCAGGCTTTTAGTCCTAACATTCAAAGTACCAGGGCATCTTGGTGAGTGTGAGATCAGCCTGGCCTACTCTCTAGACCAGCCATACTCTAGACCAGCCAGTGCTACATAGTGATACTCGGTCTCAAACAACAACAAAACCACAAAAGAAATTAAGGGCAATTAAGAATGGGTATATTCCTGGCTTAGTCTGTAGAGGACTTGTTCCACAAACATGTGGACCCAAGTTCCACCCCCAGACTTATATAAACATGGCTGGGTGTAGGAGGTGGCCTGCGCACTTGTAATTTCAGTGCAGGGAGGGGAGATGCAGACAGGCAAATCCATGGGGCTCACTGAGCAGATAACCTGGTCTACTTGATGAGCTCCAGGTACCAGTGAAAGACCAAGGTGAACAGCTGCTAGGAAATTAGCCCAAGGTTGTTCTCTGGTCTCCAGACATGCTCACACGTGTATGCATACCTTCATTTACACAAAAGAGCTACTTATCAAAGCTTGTATATATTAGTAGTAAGGCATATGCTGATGGATGAATTTGAATCTTAGTAATTTCTGGAAACATTGTGTCTGGCTGTTTGCTTGTCTTTGATGTATAGTTACCTACCCTGTACAAAACTTCACTTCCCACGAAGCTAGAAATTCATGAGAGAGGAGAAAGATCATAAAGGGGTAAAGAGAAGGTCGTGGGATATCATGATAAAGAAGCAAAGCAGGGGGCAAAGAATCACATGGCTTAAGGGACATGGGGGCAGTGGAGTAGGGGAGCAAATGAGAAGGAAGTGGAATGGCCCTTAATATGAAATGGTTTTAGGGAACCTGTTTGGGACCCTTTGTATAAGAAACCTGCATGAACAACAGTGTGTGTGAGGGTGGGGTGAGGCAGAGATGGGCCTGATGTGGTTGGTGGCATGTGCATGTAATCTGAGCATTGGGGAAGCTGAGGAAGAACTGTGAGTTCAAAGCCAGCCTTGACCAGATAGCAAGAGTCTGTCTCTGGAAAATAGGGGTACTGGCTTCTTTCTATTTTGAGATCATTGTAGATGCAGATGCATTAATAAGAAAATGACACAGAAGATCCTTTATTCTCTTTACCTGGTTTTCCTCATATTTTATAATTGTCACATAATACTAGTGTCAGGGAGTTGGTTCTAATACAGTGAAATAATCCAGCAAACTCCTCAGCTTTCCTTGGCTTTATTTGTGCTCATGTGTACTGTGATATACTGTTTAATTACATGCATGGTTTTTGTGACCATGATCCCTGCCTCTCTAACCTGAGACATTCTCTGATGGGCATCTCTCTGATTCTATAAGTTCAACTCTGTGTAACTAGTGTTGCCTACTGTATAGGCTTAATGCTGACATTCATCACTTACACGCTAATGACAGTTAGTTGTTGATTGAGTCAAGAGCTTTATATTTCTGAGTAGTACTTGACAGTGTGGTCACAGAGGATCACGGTATAGCCACTTGGAGGATATTGCCCGTTAGTTTTTGTACTAGCCAGTAAAGCTGCTGAAACCATTCATGTACAGATTTTCTACATGGATATGAATTTTGTTTCTCTGGGATGTTTCTTTTCTACTCTTTTTGAGGAATCATTGACAAAAATGTGTATATTTAAGGTATACAGCTCAATGTTTTATAAATACTTATGTTTTATATTTTATAGTCAAACCCATAGTTCATTTTGAGGTTTTTTTGTTTGTTTGTTTGCCCAAGTATCGGGTCTCAGTTACTCAAGTGCCATGAGAAAAAGCAACTCTTCCTCCATCACATCAAGTTGCTTGGACATCTTTTTTAAAAATCGTTTGGACATATTTTTTGAAGGCTTCTTCTAGCTGTCTAATCTGTGTTGCTGACTTAAGTGTCTCTCTCCTGTTCCCACATACTCTTGATCCTTAGCACAGAGTAACAGTGGTTTCTTTCAAGCTTCTGAAGTTCTTTCTAATCTGCATTAGATCTTCCTCCTGTTTTAAAAGATTTAGTTTATTTTTATGTGTGTACTATCTGATTTGGATGCTAGAAACCCAACTCAGGTGTTTTGGAAGCGCAGCAAGCCCTTTTAACTGCTAAAGCATCACTCCAGCTCCTCCGTGTGTTACCAAAATGTGTGTGTGTGTGTGTGTGTGTGTGTGTGTGTGTGCGCGCGCGCGCGTGTGTGTGTGCGTGTGTGTGTGTGAACACATCCTGGGGCATTGATAAGAACTGCTTTATGCACAGATCAATTTGCAGTGACCGCCACCTTACCTGTTGTTACCTGACCAAGTGCAAGGTGTCTCCAGTCATTTGACTCATCTTTGACTTCTCAATAGTCTCGGTTTTCTTCTCAGATCACTTCTAAAGTTAGTTTCTTGAATTTCAAAACTTGTTGCTGTTGTAAAAAATAGAGTTTCAATGTAATGTTTTATGCACACAAAGGAGCGATGAGGTTTTAGAAATGACCCGGGTTTAGGATTGTTGATGTACAAGTTCCTGTCTCCAAGTCTGAGAGCTGAACCAAGCTGCTTCTGTGTAATTAAAGTTGTGTTGGAGTCAGTGTTTGATATGCAGTCAGGGACTTTCTAGTGCTACTTGGTAATGACACATCTGCTGCCACACCTTTCTAGCTCTCTTCTGAGTGGTGAACCCCTCAGGAGAATTATTCTCTATCTTTTAGCTTATTCTTTATCCTTCCCATCACTTTGACATCCATTTCAGTATATATAATTATTTCCTTCATAATCTAACTAATCACAGAACTTAAACTATTTGCTGGTGAGTTTTTAATTTGGTTTATGAATGAAGCTTTTGTTTTTATGCCTCGTTTAGCTTCTTAAGTTTTGCCTGATCCACTCTAACTTCATCCCCCCCCCATCAGTTGGTGATGGTTAAAGGTCTGTAATTGCTCAGGAGTCGGTGAAGAGCTTGATTGTGATGTTGCGTTTTGCATACTCACTAAACCCAAGGGCGGCCTGGCTGTGCCTGGCAGGTATAGTCGCCTCCCTGCAGTGTTCCAGTAGTGGTGCACTGTCCCCTAAGGCCCACTGGCTGTCTGGTACAGAGGACATTTCGTTTGTTTGTTTTGCTGTTTTTTTTAAACTATGTGTTATCTGTGCTTGAACCAAAATTGTACTTTCAAAACAAAGATTTTATATCTTTCAGCTTGTATTACTTGACTTTTTTT
>JAQHUG010000042.1:5193651-5207150 GCA_028555095.1 Dicrostonyx torquatus | reverse complement strand
ACCACATGGTGGCACACAGATTATAGAAATAGGTTAATTTAAGATGGAAGAGCTAGCTAGAAATATGCTAGAGTCATTGGCCAAGCAATGTTACAATTAATATAGTTTTATTGTGATTATTTGTGTCTGGGCGGCTGAGAATGAACAAGCAGACTCCGTCAAGAAAGAAGCTTCTTTGATGAAGAGTGAGAGCTAAACCTCACTGTGGGTATAAGGACGAGTATTTAGTCAGAAGTTATGCTGACTTGAGAACATGACAGTAGTAGGTTCTCTAGGGTTCTTGCCCTCACTAGGCACTTGGCTAGGTTTGCAGCTCTAGACATGAATTCCCTCCTGTTGGTCAGATTTTAAGTCCAAGTATGTAACTGTTAGTTACTCCCAAGATATAACTGTCACTGTTAGACACTTGCCGTGCTGGTCATGATCGCCATTTGTAGGCGGTACAGCAGGGTAGGACGATTACTTGTTTTTCTTAGCAACTTGTGTAACATCTTGAGAAACTATGAGAGCTGCTCCAGCTTGATTTCTCCAAGTCCTTTGACGTATGTGTTGTCTTCAGCAATAGGGTCTTACCTCAAGTTGTGGGAGCAATCAGGGCCAACAGCATAGCCTGTATTACTTTGGGACTCCTTTGACAAATGACTGGAAGGGAGGTTTTCTATCCTTGGTTACTGGAGGCTTTGTCAATCTATGGCTTCTTTGGGCTGTGTGTATGTGGTGCAGGCCGGGGCAGGAGGATGCAATCACCTAAGTGGCCTAATTTCATTTAATTACTTAATATATCTTATATGTATCTTTTAAGTAAATATAACATAATGTGTTTCCCTATGGCTTTTTTCAGTCATTCTTGTTTCCTTTATCCCTCTGCCAACCTACCCCTCAATATTACCTTCCTTTCCTGTCCCCAGATAAAGTCCCCCCGCTTACCATTCTTTTTGTATCCCCCTCCATAGTACCCATGTCTTACTACCCCCTGTCTAGAGTTCCTCCTGCCTCTGACCCCTAGTCCCTTGCTCCCTTCCTGGTTTCTGCATAGATTCCAGGTTGTTGACTCACATCTAAAGATTCAGAGCCAAGATCCACAGATAAGCCAAGAACATGTGCCATTTGTCTCTTGCATCCGGGTTACCTGCTCAGTGTAATACCTTTTATCCATATCCCTGCAAATTTCATGATTTCATGTTTTTACAGCTGAATAATTTTCCATAGTGTATATATACCACATTTTTATTATCCATTCATCAGTTTTAGGACATTTAGGTTGTTTCCATCTCCTAGCTATTGAGAATAGAGCTGTGGAGTAGGATGTCGGGCCCTTTGGGCATATGCTGAGCGGTGGTACAGCTGGGTCACATAGTGGATTTAGTTTTAGCTTTTTGAGGGATTTCAACGCTGATTTCAATGATGACTGGACCAGTTTGCAAAATCAACAGCAAGGAATGAGGGTTCTCTTTCCCCGCATTCTCTCCAGCATTGACTGTCATTTTTGTTGTTGTTGTTGATCTTAGACATTCTGACTCGGGTAAGTTGGAATCTCAAAGTTGTTTTAATTTGCATTTCTCTGATTTCTAGGGGTAATTATAGTTTTAGTTTTTCTTTTGAGAACTCTGTTCAGATCCCATAGTCCATTTTTAAATTGGGCCTTTTGGTTTCTTGACTCTGTTTTTGGTTTCTTTAGATATTCTAAGTATTAATTCTTTGTCAGATATGTAGATGATAAAGATTTTCTTCTACTCTATGGACTTCCTTTTTGCTAGGTTGTTTCCTCTCCTATACAAAAACTTTTTAATTTTATAGGTCCCTCTTGTCAGTAGTTGGCCTTATTCCTGAGCAAATGGAATCCTGTTCAGAAAGTATTTTCTTAAATCTATATGTTGTAAGGTGCAGCCTGTGTTTTCTTCCAGCACTTTCACCATTTCGGGTTTCACCATTGAGGTCCTTGATCCATTCATTTGGAGTTAATTTTTATGCAGGGTGATAAGGGTCTGGTTTCATTCTTCTACATAAGGACATCAGTTTCCTCAGCACCATTTGTTGAAGATGGTATCTTTCTTCAGTGTGTGTTTTTGTCATCAAATATGAAGTGGCTTTAGTTACATGTACTCATCTTTGGATCTCCTGCTTTGTTCCTTTGATCTCCATGTCTGTTTTTGTGCTGGTACTTGCCATTTTTGTTACTATAGCTCTGTAACATAGTTTGAACCTCCAGCATCATTTATTTTCTCAGGATTACTTTGGTTTTCTCGGTCTTGTGTGGTCTGTATGAACTTAAGGGTATTTTTTTCATTTGTATGGGATTTTAGGTTTTTTTATTTCAATGTAGATTGTAGACTGGAATTGGGCAAGGCAGTTTTATATTCATAAGGATATCAGACACAGCTTTTACTCCTCTCATCACTTATTGAGGAGTGGAGGGGACATTCTTACAGCATTAAGTTTAACTAGTCGAATGTCACTGGCCTTTTCCCATGCTTATCAGCCTATAACTGGGCTGCTGGCTTGTTTTGTTATTTGATGTGAGTGACAAGGTGCATGGGAGCTCTGTAGTTTTGGAATGCAATCAAGAGTTTTGAAATGGGCATATGGTTAAAGAGATAAATAGTGAAAGATTTCAGTGGAGTCAACTGCCCTGACGTTTGTCCTTTCCCTTTAGGAATCAGCTTGCTCTGGGCCCAGGGCATACATGGTGAACTGCTTGATGTAGTTAGTCTAGCTAACACTGTACAAAGTTCCAGCGCCTAAATCAGACCACATGTTTAACCCTTACTTAAAATTACTGTACACCTTTATTTTGGGTTCGATATATGTATGTGTGTGTATATATATATATATTGTATATATATATTGTATATATATATTGCATGGTGACTTCCAAAATTATTTCCTATAGCAAACTTACAAAAGTTTTTCAAATGTATAGCACATTGTTGTCTAAAGTTACCATTCAGAGGAATAGCACACTGTTATCTGTGATCATCCTTCTTCATGACAGCTCTTTGTTGGCTGTAGTCACCCCTCTACATGACAGCTCTTTGTTGGCTGTAGTCACCCCTCTGTGTGACAACTCTTTGTTGGCTATAGTCATCCCTCTGTATGACAGCTCTTTGTTGGCTGTAGTCACCCCTCTACATGACAACTCTTTGTTGGCTGTAGTCACCCCCCCTGTGTGACAGCTCTTTGTTGGCTATAGTCACCCCCCTGTGTGCCAACTCTTTGTTGGCTGTAGTCACCCCTCTGTGTGACAACTCTTATCTTTTTTAGTCACTGTACTGTCATAGTGCACAGTAGCAATTTATTGAGTAGTCATCTCAAAATAGCAGTTCTATTTTAATGTATGTTCTTTAATAGATTAATACAAATTTTAGTAGTGAAAACCCAATTTTAGTACTTAAAAGCTGATTTTTAGAGAGAAGCATGCTTTAGTTATAGGATGCAGAGGTTTTCAAACTTCTAGAAATTACCAACAACTCTTCCCCAACAAATCTTTTGCTAGTAGTTTTGTCCGCTGATGTTTGCCACATTAGAAATTAAACATTTAGAACATTTAAAATATTTCTCAACTCATTTAAACAGTGATAAATAACTGGTGACATTGCATTATAAAAAAATTTCAGTATAAATGATGATCACAGAGTGGTTAAGAGCGCTGGCTGGCTGACTGACCCGGTTTCGGTTCCCAGCACCCACGTGGCAGCTCACAATCATCTGTAACTCTTATGCTGGCCTCCACAGGTACCACGTACATATATGAGCCACACATGCATATATACAGACAAGCACTTAGACACATAAAATAAAAATAAATACATCTTTTTTTAAAATGTATTTTAATATTATTTTTTGGAACTGGAAGTAAATCAGGATGAAAGTGGTTTGTATATTATATTTGCAAATATCTTTAATGTCGGACTTTGAAAGGACAGCTGGGTTCTATGTCTGCTTCAGCAGTCAACCTGTTGTTGTGATCGATAAACATGCAGTCAACCTCACACAGGTGTTTGCAGTAATTGGAAAACAGAGGCATATTTAAATAGCACGTCAAGCCAGTAGGTATCCTTTAATATTATTCTAAAATTTACATTCTGTTCTCCAGACTTTGGGGCCTTCCTAACCAAGGCTACAGTAACAGGTTCATAGCAGTGTGTCCCAAAGCAGATGTCAGGGATTGTGGCCATCATAGGAGTCCACAGTCATTAAACAGAAAATTGTCTTCCAGTCTTTATGAAAGATAAAACTGTAGTTACTGTACACGCACATAAGTTGTTTTCTCTTTAAAGTGCAGCAGGCTGTAAGATGTGCCTTTAGTGTAGGAAAGTCCAGCTACTTGTAGCGTCATATTGGCAAAGAATAAGTTACTTTGTCAGGAAAACCTGATGAAACTCTTGAGACTTCCTCTCTATCTCTTGGAAGTTGGTGAAAATTCAGGAAGCAGTTTGCTGTTGCGGAGCTCAGGGTATAGCGCTGTAGAAGAAAGCCTGGGTGGACCCTTCTCTTGGTGGATTTTCCTCTAAGAGTCCAGGACTGCCCTCAAGCAGGGGTGTGCTTCTTCTTGTTAAAATCGTGAGGCATCTCAAGTAAACAGTCTTTAGAAGCAGGGGTTCAATGAGGAAAACTGCTTTTCTCTCCCCGCCACAGTCTCTCAGAGCTTTTCTGTCTTCTGAACCCCAAATCCAGAAGCTCTGCCATTGCCTTGGTCCCTTCTGTGCTATTTCTGACACAAGAAGCGAATTAAGATGATAATGGATGTCAGAGCAACAGGTTATTTCTGTTCTTGTCCTCGTGTTTTGTGATCTCTAAATCCCCCGGCTTCAGCTGACACATCTGAGGGATTAAATGCTAGGGCTCCTGAGGTGCCCTAAACTCTGAAATCTGGTGGGCCTAAGTAATACTTAAAGTTTTTATTGTCTCATTATCTACCTGTCTGTCTATCTATCTATCATCCATCTATCCATCTATTATGTATGTGTGTACACACAAGTGTGTGTTTGTGTGTCTGTGTGTGTGCTTGCATACCTATGTGTCTCTGTCTATGTCTTTATCTGTGTAGTGGCTTGCAGGATCATGGCACGGTAGTGGAAATTAGAGCTTGTGGGTTTGAGTTCTCTCCTTCTTCCACATGGACCCCAGAAATTGAATTCTGACCTATCTCACAGGCTTGAAATCAACTTGTTTAAACCTTTCATGTACCTAAAGTGTTTTTAGCTTTAGGAAACCATTCGCTTCCTCTGGTCAAAGTTAAGATTTTTTTTTATTTAAAAAAATATTTACTTTTAATTAGTTTTGTGCATATATGTGTAAATGCAAGTGCCTGCAGAACCAGAAGAGGGAAGGCATGGGATCCCACAGAGCTGGAGTTTCAGGCAGTTGTGAACTTCCCAATGTAGGTGCTGCAAACTGAAATCTAGTTTTTTGTGAGACCAGTAGGTGCCCTTAACCACTGAGCCATCTCTCCAGGACCCCCCAACTCTGAATTAAGTTCTTATATCTATTATCAATTGTTACAGAGATAAAATATTCCTAATGCTGAAAACATGAAGTGCTTGAAAAAGAAGACTGGAGTCCCTGGTAGTTTTTATTGTAAACCAATCCTAAAAGTGGCTAACCACATACATGTTAATATAATCAAATATTAGTGTATTTTAATACTTCATGGCTTCAGTAGTTATGTTTGGAGGGTCCATGGAAGTGTCTCATTTCATAGAACAATTATTTTAGCTTTGTGTCAATGTTTACACAAGAATTTTTACTGAAGAAGTAGCAGAAGCACTGTGAAGAGGTTTGCAGTGAGGTATGATTTCCTCAGTCCGTGTGTGAAGGCAGCTCCTAAGAACCAGTCTTGTAAGGAAGCAGTCTTTGCCTTGCAGGCCCGGGCAGTGTGTCAGTGTCGTTCCATACCTTCACCACAGACAGGAATGTACCATAACTGAGAAGTGTCTTCCGAGTGCTGGAGATTCAGACCCGGTCCTCATGCTTGTGCAGCAAGCACTGTGCAGACTGAGCCATTTCCCCATCCCATCCCGTTGAAGAGACATGAACTAATGGCAAATAAAGTTAGAAAGCTTTACAAGTAGATCTTGTGACTGTACCCAAGCTTGGTGCAGACAGGCTGGTGTGGCCATGGAGAAGTTTCTGGGTGGTGCTTTGGATGTCATTTTAGGCCTCGTCTGCGTTAGCTTTCAATTGACTGGATTCCTAAAGATCAGGAATCAGCCTAATTTGGTTTTGCATTCACGGTACTAGTGTGCTGTCTGGAATAGAATTAATGTTCTGGAAAGAATGAGTGAATGGATGGATTGATGAGGCATTTGTGACAGTAGCTGTACTCTGATGATGACAAGATCAAAATGGAATCTGTCGCCCTAGGCTCAAAATTTTGCTCCAGACAAGCTCATAAAACTTGATTAACTTTTCATGTTTTAAAAATGTTGACTTTGAGCCAGATGGTGGTGATCCTAGCAAAGGCAGGCAGATCTCTGAATTCGAGGACAGACTGGTCTATAGAGTTCCAGGACAGCCAAGGCTATACACAGAGAAACCCTGTTTTGAAAAACAAAATAAAAGCAAAAAGTTGGCTTTGTAGGTATCTATTGTGGAACCTCTGGCTGAATGGTTCACATTCTAAAAAAACCAAACAAACATATTTTTAGTTAAGGCTGAATTGCTGCTTAAAGTGCTAACACAGTGAAAGAGTTATTCAGAGATGGTAACAGCATGGGGTAGAAGGTATTTCTAACTCTAATTTTACTGCTTAAACTGCCTATAACAACGTGTGAAATATTGACAAGCTGACATGTAGAGAACAAATGGGATAGCTAGGAAGCAAAAATAGCAACAAACTGTCATGTGAGATGCTGAAACAGAGCTGGTCTTTAGATGGCTGAGCAGGGAAAGGTGCTTGCAGCCCAGTCTGATGACCTGAGTTCCAGTCCAGGGACCCACTTGGTGGAAGGAGAGCACTGACTTCCTCGAGTTATCTTCTGACTGCCACATGTGCTTTGTGGCACAGGCGCATGTGTACACACAACGTGTGCACACACACACACATGAACACACACACACACACTAAGTGTAATAAAATGTTTTTAAAATAAGTAGAATAAATATGGAGGCATGGATCAGATTGAGGGAAAATGTCCCTTCATTTTTCAAAGGGCTGAGGCTTGGAAGAGAGGAATTTTTTTTTTTTTTTTTTTTTTTGGTGTTCTTGGAGCAATCCAGTCCTGATGAACATTACATTACTGGTTTCTACTCATTTGTAAAGAACTTCCCAATCACTGAAATTACCTGTCATGGACTCAGTACCTTGTGATTGTGATCCCTGGAAGAACTTGAGTAGAGACTGAGTTCATCTGCCAGGAACCCTCTAAGTGACACGCCTGTAAGGTGGGCTCTCGAGGTGAGCGAGGTGAGCCTTGGGCCCCTTGCCTTCACAAGGCTGAAGTCTTGAGAACTGAGCTCCACTGAGCACGAGCAGGGCCATCTAAACAAGCTCCGTGTTCAGTGATCTTCATCTTTACTAGGAAGAAGGAATAAGTGGAAGTAAAATCCACCGCTGTGAGTGTGTTTGCACAGCTGTTAAGCCGTGGACACCCCTTGTGTGTCGCTCAAAAGAGTTAGTGTTCTGACATACTTCATTTTGGGAAAAGTTAAGGGTTTAAGTTTTTGTTTCATTAAACTGTTTCTTTAAAGACATTCAAATTTTATTTTAAAGTCTCCAACGTCCTACCAAGGACAAGTTACTGTTCCTAAGATGTTTTTCCATTTAATTTCATCAATTTTGAAGGCAGTTTTCCCTTGTGTAATAATGTATAACATAAGAGAATATCTAAAACATTCATGTCCTTACTTGATCTGACTTTGAAAAAGGAGACAGTGTTAATCAAGTTCCCGTGGCCACCTTCCTCAGGACTTCCCATGCTGAAGCTATTAGGAGTATCTCCTTCCCAGACATTTCATTCTCAAACATATCTTCAGAGTTGGTCTTTAATTTTTAATGCATTTTTTCTTGTTCACTTTTAAAAAGAGGAGAAAAACTATGAAAACTGAATATTCTTACTACCCAGAGATCACAGCTTTTAGCACCCTTCTGGATCTTTCGCTGGGAGGGAAAAATAATATGCAACAGGAAACATGGTCCTGGGCTTCTGCTTTAAATAATGAGCTGGGTCTCATCAGATACTTGGATGCCTGCCTTTGCTGTATCAACCAGAGTGATTAATGCATTCTTGCTTCATTAGTGTGATGCATTTAGATATATTAGGGGTTAATGCTATTTTGCTCGATGCAGTTTTATATATTATTTGATTCTTTATGCTAATACCGAAGAGTTTATATCAATGTTCACATACAATTTTATTTTATTCTAGGCTGCCCTCGTGCAGTTTATGAAACTCAAGTCTATAAACTTCTCTTCTAGAATGATGTGTAAGGGATTTTCTCCTTTTACTCTCTGAATTGCATACTTAGTTCTCAGTCTGTATTTGTCTTTCTGAGTTTTTTTTTGATTATATATTTTTCTTACTATTTATAAACACAGGCTTGAATTTCAGTTTTAGTTCCTTAATTTATATTTGTTCATTTCATCTTAGGTTTTACATTTTCATCATTAAGTAAATATCTATGTTTGTTAGTACATATAAATGTACATGTCGGTAGGATTCACTGTGGTATTTCCATATCGGCGTACAGCATGGGTTGCTATGGCTGTCTGCGTTTCTTCCACTCTCTCCTGTGACTGTATCCTTCCCTGTCCCTGGTCATCACTATTCTGTTCTTAGAATGATGGGTTATTGGTTTTACTTATGGGAAAGTGTGTGATATTTGTCTTCCTGTGTCTGGTTTGTTTTGCTCAATATGGTGACTTCCAATTCCATTGAATTTTCAGAAAATGACAAGTTCTTATTCTGCTCAACTAAATATTTTATGGTATGTTTGTTTGTGTGTGTATGGTATGTGTGCATATTATATGTATGTGTGTATATGTATATGTGTATATATGGTATGTGTGCATATTATATGTATGTGTGTATATGATGTGTGTATGTGTGTATATGGTGTGTGTGTATGTGTTTATATGGTATGGGTGTATATGGTATATGTATATATGTGTATATGGTATGTGTGTATGTATGTTGTTTCCATTATATTTTTATCTCTTGAGCACTAGGCCAATTCTTTTTTTTTTTTTTTTTAAACTAGTCCAATTCTTACTGTTCAGAATAGTGCCATGGTATCTCTTTGGTGTGCTGAATTCACTTCTTTAGGATATTCACTCAGAAGTAGCAATAGTTGGATCATATGGCACTTCTGTGTTTAGTTTCTTTAGGCGCTCCATTTCCATAGTGGCTGGACTAATTTACATTTCATCATATCAGTATTGATTGCCAACTTGACAGGACCTGTTGTCACTTATGAGATGGACCTCTGGGAATGTCTAGTTCCCAGATTGAGTTAACTGAGGTGGGAAGATTCTTTCTCTGGTCTGGAGGCTCAGACTGAATAGAAAGGAGAAATAAGGGCACGCCAGCATTTGTCTCTGCGTTGTGGGTGCGCGTGACCAGCTGTGCCACAGTGCCTCTGCCCTGCCTCCCCTTGAACTGTGAGTTAACCCTCCTCCCTTTGTTAAGTTGCTTCTGTTGGCTGTGCTGTCACAGGAACAAGGGAAGTCACTAGGACGTCAGTGACTGCATTGATACTGGCCTCCCTTATTACTGCTCTTCTTTGTGTTTATTCTGGATCTGTGTAAGTTGTGAATATCACCCGTATTAATTCCCGTAGATCTTACAAGTCTAGATATTGAACTGTTTCTTTTAGCTTCCAACCACCTAGAACAAAAGTTTTTAAACATCAACTAAAGATCCTTTGGATTTCACTGGTATCTGTTCTCATATCCCTTTTTCATGTCTAGTTTTATTAATTTGGGTTATTATGTTCTCTCTCTCTCTTCTTTTCCTCCTCCACCCCTTTCTCCTTCTCTCTGCTCCTTTCCTATGCACCTTCCCTTAGAATTTCTCTGTATTCTTGATAATGTTTATCTTTCCAGACAGCTAACTTCATCCCAGTGATTTCTTTAGTATTGTTTAATTTTTCTCTGATTATTTCTCTCCATCTGCTCATTTGGGGTTTGGATTGCATTGTTTTTCTGAGACCTTGCTGTGTATCAGGAGGCTACTTATTTATGACTTCTGTGGTTCCTTTCCTGTAGGCACATATCATAGGAAATGCCTCTGGTAGAACTACTTAGTAAGTTGTGTTTTTACTTTCATTTGATTCTAAGCAATTTCCCTGTTTTCTTCAATGACTCAATGATTACTCAACAGTTTATTGCTCAATCTCCAGGTGTTTTCATGTTTTCCTTTTACCCTTTAACTATATTTATTCTTTGGAAATTTCATGCATGTGTGTAATACATCTTGACCTTATCGGCTTCCCACCGTCTCCCTCCAAATTCCTTCAGCCTATATTTCAATATTTTCTTTGTTTCTTTCTTTGGTTTTCTATTGAGTTTTAGTCCAGTATAATCTAAGATATAAGAAAATATTTCAGTTTTTAAGTATTTGGTAAGATTTCTTTTATGGCTTCAATGGTCTACTTTGGAGGACAGTGTCTTCACAGCTGTCATGCATATTCTACAGACATCTGATCTGTTAAGTCTATTCCGTGTGGTCCAGCTTGACTTTGAAGCTTTTCTGTCTTGATAGCATGTTCATTGGTGAGAGTTGGTGTGTTGAGATCACTGTTGTTTTATCTGGACCCATAGCACTTGTTTTGTATAATTCAGTGTTTAACGATGTGTGATATATATTTTCACCCACTGACTCCTCTTGATGGACTGTTTCTTTTGTTAATGGATGATGCTCTTCTTCATCCCCTCTAATTCTAGCTTGAAGTCTATTACCCATCAGTCCACTTGTTCCTGCTTGTTTGCAGCTTCTGCATGCTGGGTGAATCCCTTCCAGCCTTTCCATCTCAGTGTATGTATCTTTGCCAGTGAGATTGGATTTTGTCCTCTCATACTCCAGTCTGCAGTTTTTAGTTGGAGAGCTAACAACCACTTACTTAGGTTCTGGGTCAATATTGAGAGTTACTTGTTACTGTAATTTTATTGGATTTTTTTTCTTGGTTTATCTGTACACCATTTGTTCTTTTCTGTCTTCCTTATTTATTTTAGGAATTTGCCAAATGCTGAGTTAAATATGCTTGTTTCATTCCTTATTCTTCTATTCCTGTTGTAAAATACCTTCTGTGATTTTTCTTGGTTTATCTGTACACCATTTGTTCCTTATTTATTTTAGGAATTTGCCAAATACTGAGTTAAATATGCTTGTTTCATTCCTTCTTCGTCTATTTCTGTTGTAAGATATCTTCTGTGATGCTAGTTTGCTAGTCGTGAATTACTTTAGTTTGTGCTTATCTTGGAAATCGTCTCCGTTATGCTAAAGGATATCTTTGGTCTGTATGATAATCTTATCATGCGGTTCTTTGCTTTTCTCCATGATTTCCTGGCATTGGGCTTTCTGCAGAAAGGTCTGATGTGACGTGGATGAGTCTGTCTCCTAAGTTACTTTTCTTTGCTTTCCGAGTCTTCTTTGTTGATATTTTATCTGTAATGTGCCCTGGAGACATGCTTTTTTTGCTCACGTCTGTTTAGAGTTCTAAATGCCTCTTGACCTTAGATGTCTGTTATTCTCCCTTGACTTAGAGACCTTTTTTTTTTTTCACTGTAATTTCAGTGATTATGTTTTCTGTGCCTGCAGTTTGTGTTTCAGCCCCTTCTACCTGTGGATTCTCACTATTAATTCCTTAGTTGACATATTGAGGAAAGTTACCACTTGCCCTGAAAACTGTGTTCACTTTGCACATTATCTTCCCACTCAATGATATTGATAGCTGTTCATCCCCATGAACAGTGGTTAGATTTCCTAGTTTTAGACATTCAAATAGATAGGTAATATTACTTCACTGTGACTTGTTTGCATTTTCTTCACAGCTGACGATAAGGGAGCCTCATGCTTGGTGCTTATTTGTCTCTGTCTTCTTTGGTAAATCACCTGTTCAAATATTCCCTCTACTTTTTACTGAGCTGTTTAGTTTCTTTAAATTTTCTGATTATATGTGACTATATATATGTGTGTGTACATTATATATACACACATGTGTCTACACACACACACTGTTTTGTTATAGTGATATAATGGCTTCTTATTCACTTTGTTACTTTCAAAGACAGGAGTTCTTAATTTCAATAAAAACTTCATTTCTTAACATTGCCCTGGGGATAATCAATTTATGTTTGAAGTTATTTATTCTAGGATATTCACTAGGGAAAAACTGAAAGCACAGAAAAACTGGGACAGCAGAATCTACTTAAATAAAGTATGCTGATCTCGAAATGGAATGGCCCCATCTTAAAGGACAGTGGGACTAAAGTCAGTTTTTATGATAGTGAGGAGGAGCACATCGGAGTTCTAGATGTTGACAATGGTGATTACTTTTTTTATTTAACCAATCAAAGCACAGAAATACAGATGAACCCTCCTTCACAAATGTGTAAGGATGAATTACCCATCTCAGGAAAAGCAAGGAGGTATCACCAAGTGAGGCATCGTACTAATGGGTAGGGAGCCTGTTTCCTGGCTTGTGATATGCTCGTGAACAATCAACTTAGCCTGGTCTTTAAGTCTCAACAGTGCTGCTGAGATGTCGCCTAGTACTCCTGAGTCCTGGGTTTGACTACTGGTTTTGTTTTTGTTACACAAAGGAGCTATCAAAAAACCTTGAACTGAGCACCAACAGTTTCCAGCGGCAGTTGCTTGCGGAAAGGAAAAGGGCTTTTGAGGCTTATGATGAAAATAAACTTCTTCAAAAGGAGCTTCAGCGACTCTATCACAAGCTGAAGGTAGGCATGTTCTTTTAGATCCCATTATTTCTCCTGTCATCTAAATTACATGAAAACCTAGTATTTTTTTAAAGTGGTCACTTTTCATATTTGTTACTATGCAATTTACAAAATTCTAGTATTATATCTGTCACTTAGAGAGAAAAGCATTGTTAATATAATTGCTGTAACAAAGTAAAGTACTGTATATGCCAGTAGCAACAATGTAAATGAAATAAATTTTACAAAATTCTGGAAGAGAACCATGGGAATGAGCATGTGCGTCACATTCTTAAAAGACCTAGTATTCTTCACATGGCCCAGGACTGCTTGCTTTTCAAGTTGATGCCGCCTTCATTTCATTTAGAGGAAACCAATTCACATTAGTTAATTGTATTAAGTATGTTTTCATTTTATGGAGGTAATTGATGGGTTAAAATTTTGTTCAGAATTCTACAAAATTATGCGTAACCTTATAGAGTTTTCTCTTTGATGTTCAACTTCTCAGAAAAAAAGGCATTACTCCCATATTGTGAAGATCTCTTGGGTTGAAAACATGATTTAATATTTAAGTCAGTAATAACCCAAAACACATTCTTAAGAAAGATTTCACTTTTCTCTC
>JAQHUG010000042.1:5144322-5183109 GCA_028555095.1 Dicrostonyx torquatus | reverse complement strand
CTTAGTTAAAAATCTGGTGTTTGTAGATGTGTGGATTGATATCTGGGTCTTTGATTCATTTCCATTGGTCCTCCTGTCTGTTTTTAATGCTAATACCAGGCTGTTTTCAGTATGTAGCTCTGTAGTAGGTATTGTGATGTCCAGAAATTCTTTTATTGTGTAGGATTGTTTTGGCTATCCTGGGTTTTTTGCTTTTCAATATGAAATTCAGTATTGTTCTTTTGAGGTCTGTGAAGAATTTTTCTGGGCATTTCATTAAATCTGTAGGTTGCTTTTGATAAGATGGGCATGATTTTTAAGTGCCAGAGATGGTAGTTACTGCTTTTGTGACCTTTGCCTTGTTATTCCCCCCAGAACTTTTTCCGGATTAGCTGGTACTTTATTGATCATTGCTCCCTTTTCTAGAATCAAGGCAAATATCACGCATGTTACAACATATACCCAGATTTCAAAGGTGGAATATTGCACTCAATATTCACAACATAAGAAACCAAACCAAACAAACAACAAACAGAACAATCCAATTGTATGTCAGTGTGTCTGTACCCTACAGAAATAGCTTACACAAAATCGATTGCTTTTGCTGCCTCTTGTTATCAGGTAATCTTTCAGTAAGAATATTGATTGAGTTGGGAGCTTCAAGCTTTCGTGATCACTCCAAGCTGGCACTGTCTCCCTAAATCTCCTACAAACAGGCAGAAGAGTCTCTGGCCCATGCTATGCTATGATATGTCCACCCTCTGTGCTGGTTGCCCTGTGCAGGGAGGGGTGGACTCCCTGCTCTTTCTCTGGTCAGAAAATGTCAGGTTTGCATGAATGGTAAGACATGCTTCCACTGATGAAGGAAGTTTAGACAGTGGGTGGCTGCCGGGGAGAGGGTTGCTTGTTTGCTTGTTTTGAAAAGTGTGACCCTGGTAGGTTGAGTCTGATCCAGTGGTTGGCCTAACTCAACACCCATGAGTATATGGACTGGAGTTAATATTTTCTAGAAATGAAGTTGGGAGGGGGTGTATCTGAGAGGAGTTGTGAGGGAGTGGATGGACGAATGTGATCAAAATACATTGTATTACGTTCTTCAAAAATAAAAAAACCTTTTTATTTGAAAAATTTTAATGGTTTATATCTGACATGTGCCTCTACATAGATGAATATATTCAGCCTATTCCTAAGGCAAAATAAAAATTAGAAATAAAACAGGAGAGAAAATATTTGCCTTTGAGGTCAGGAAATAGGTTAGACTTGAGTGCTTACAAATTATAATTTTCATTAAATCTGTCTTTTAAGCTCGTGTGAAATAGGACTGATCATGGGTTTACATGCCATGGGAATCAACTGAAGTAGACGTTTTTAAGAGAAGAAAATAATAGGGTAAAGCATTATCATAAGAAGGGTAGTGTTGTCTGCTTTGGGCTAGGGAGATGTCTAAGCAGATAAAGCAATGTGGTTGTCACTCTGTGTTCAGGAGTTGGAGAGAAGCGACTGCTGGGGCAAGCTAGCTAGATGAGCCAAATCAAATGGATGAGCTCAGGTTTGGAGAAAAACCTTGCTTCAGGAGTTAAGACTGAGAATGGTCAAGGAAGTCACTTTATGTCAACATCTGGCTTACACGCACACACATGCACATGTAGGTACACAGTAACATGAATGAATACACACACTACACTCAAACACACAAAAAATCATCTCCCTCCAAATATGTTTTAAACAGTAGAGATGTGTCAATAGGGACATTTAAGAGGCTAGACGTGTTCTTGGACATCTTCAGCTGCCAGGACTCTCCTCTTCTGTGACCCACGCAAAGGCTGCAGTTCTTCACAGAGCACATTTGCTGTTTTCGTGAAGGAGCAGCCAGTCAAAAGCAGATTTGCACAGAGCTTTGCTTCACTGCTGAACTCATGGAGAAACTTGGAACCAAGACTCGGAGGACAAAGGTTCTAGAGAAAGCCAGCCAGCCGGCAGTGTTGGGGATTCCCTGAATTCCAGGCCTGAAGAGAACTGTGTGTCTTCACCAGTTGATTCTGGCTAGGCACATTTTTTCATACAATCTGTGTAACAGGATGTTGTTAATGTCCAATTTTTACCCTGATATAGAGAATCACAGTTCATATACAAGCATGGATGTGGCTTGGTCTAGAAACATTTTTTCCTTCTTTATAGTTCTAAAAAATCTTAACTAGCTTCATTATGAGCCTCTAATCTATATGATATGAGTAACATTTACTCTCCTAAGCAGTTGTTGCTGGTCATGGTGGTGGTGGTGGGACATGACTCCTTCAAACAATGACTTCAAAACCTCATATGTAGAATTAATAGATCCAAAACAGTGACCAGGGCATTTGTGTAGAACAGTGAGGTCCATGAGCCTCAAGTCTAGTTTACTGTAGGCACAGTGCATCCCTCATCCTAGGCAGGACATCTTTCTCAGGACAAGACCACTGTTTTTCTCTTGGACAAACTGAACAACATTTAAATTCACCTGCTTATGCTTAAAGTACTTAAGGCAGTAATTTTCAAAGTATGCCCCACTACCCCAGAACTGCTGCAGCACTTGGAAACTAGGTGACGATATCTGTTGATAGATATGTTACAAACCTACTGTGTAGAAATAGCCTCGGAGTTCATCTGTTTTATATGAATCCTCCAGGGCATCCTGATACTGCTGCAGTTTGAGAACCCCTTTAAAGGGAAAGCAAAGGGAAAAGGGGTGTTCTTTTATGTACAGGAATGACTGTAGTGTTTTGCAGACTCCAATCTAGTGCTTAGAGCTGGTAATCCCAGTGTACAGAGGGAGATGTGGAGTCTGCACCTCATACTGCATGTTCCTGATGTGAGATATCCTTCTGTATATGTGTTGCTTTTATTGGTTAATGAAAAAAGCTGCTTTGGCCTATTGCAGGGCAGAATATAACCAGACTGGAAGGGATATATATATATAGAGAGAGAGAGAGAAGGAGGAGTCAGGGAGACAACATGTAGCTGCCAAAGGAGAATACCACCAGAACCTTACCGGTAGGCCACAGTTTCATAGTGATACATAGATTAATAGAAATGGGTTGACTTAAGATGTAAGAATTACTTAATAAGCCTGAGCTAATAGACCAATCAGTGTTGAAATTAATATAGTTTCTGTGTGATTATTCAGATCTGGGCAGCCAGGAATGAAAGAACAATCTCTGCTTACATGTTCCCTAGAAATAAACTATCTTAAATTGTGTGTGTGTGTGTGTGTGTGTGTGTGTGTGTGTGTGTGTGTGTGAAGGTGATGTTCATGGGTGTAGATAAGGACACACCCATGCTACTATACTTAGGATGATGGTCCTGGCTTTTGAGACATACTCTCTTTGCTGAGGTTAGCCATGCTATCTGACCTGTAGCTTCTGGAGATTCCCTTTTCTCTGTCTCCATACTCCAAGATCACAGACACTCACATTGCTGCATCCAAACTTTGTGTGAGTTCTAAGGATCCAAACTCAGATCACCAGTTTTGTATAACAAGGTACTTGAACTCTTGTGCATTCTTCAGTATGTGTGTTATTTATGGTCAATGTCCATTAGGTTTTTATGAGTTAAGATTTTATTTGCAATGCAAATCTCCATGTCTTTCATTGGCATCCTAGCTTACTACAAAACCAAACAAACAAACCATTTCATCTTCAACAGACTGTTTTTGTGAAATTTGTTTACATGGTATTTGTTATTGTACAAAATATGGAGCCGTGTTAAACAAACCACTGACAATGGAGATGAGGTGTGGCGATGGTGGCAAGGACTCCTCCTGGCGGCTCCTGATGTGTCCCAAGGTTTTTCTCCCAGGCACAGGCTCCAGAAAACGTATGTTGGGCAGGCCAGTGAAACTCTAATACAGTTCCAAGTTTGGGATGTATTTCTAAACTGTGATTACCCCAGTACAATTTTTGCCTGGGGACTAGCAGTCTCTTAGTAATTAATACATTAGTTCTGGTCCCGCCACTGGTCTCGGAACTTTGCTCACCTCTCTTGCTGTTCTGTCTGCTCAGAAACACGCTCTGGTGACCTTGTTGACTCTTGCTGTTCTCCTCCTTCTCCTCTTCCCCCGCCATTCTCATTTCGGATGTAGCTTAATTTCTGTTTCTGTTTTTAAGTATCCTTTTGATTAACTAGAAAGTTTGATGGAGTCCAGCGGCATAATTAAATCCATGAGCAGTGTCAGTTGGGTGTTCCTTAGCTGCAGGCATGTTGCTAGGATACTCTTAAAGACACAATTCTCTTGATTAACTGCACAAGCTCGATTACCCAAGTAGCATTTTTATCATTCATAGAAATACAGGTCAGGTTGCATTTGAATTTACAGCAAGATGAGTGCTATCCAACCCGAGTGCTTTCAGCATCACAGAGATGTATTTAGGTATGCACACAAAGATTGTGTTTGGAATAATAATTTAGTGGCTGAGAATTAGTCGTCTATTTTAGGGAGAGCTCAGTGTCCACGGATTTGAAGCTGAAAGAATTCTGAATTTAAATCACCACTGGGAGACTCTATCTCCATTGTGTGCGTAGCGCTGCAGAAATCCCACTGCGGTTATTATGATTGTTATTATTTACTGTTGTATTTGATTCCAAAATTTCAAGCAAATTGCAATCACGATCCCTGGCTAATTTAGTAAACTAAAATCAAGAAGCTTGAAATGTAGAAATTCTTCTATCGTAATTGATTTCATATGGACAGTTGTTTTTCTGAGGTTAAGAGCTGGCAAATAATTTTAGTTGGGTGGTGTTCTAACAATTATTTTATGGCTAATTAATATGAAAATGTCAGTGTCTGTGTCTAGTCCCTGCCTATGATGCATTTGTTAATGTGTTTATTCGTTTAACGAGTGCTTTCAGGGATTCTATTGTATATAATGCGATTGCTAGAAACCGTAGGAGGAGTTTTAAATGTGACTATGGCATCGATTTTCATTTTGGAGCCATCAGTTCCATACTAATGCAGAAGATGGATCGCACAACTCAGGAATTGCAGATAAGACGTAATGAAAGAGTCAGTGGGAATCCACTACACAAATGAATAGTGGAGTTATTTATGAGACAGCATTGACAGCTTTCAGTAATCAATTGAATGAGGGAGAGGGAGAGAGAAGCCTGCAGAACTGAGGAGGTGGCAGTGGCGGAGCTGCCATGAGGTCTATAAGAATAGATTTGAGAGGAGATGACAGGTAGCTTCGTTTTAATTCACTTTTTTTTTTGTTCATCTTGTTTTGTTTAAGTCAAGATCTTTCAAGTGACTGAAGCTGGCCTTGAACTCTTGACCCTCTTCCCCTGACTGTGCTGACATCATAGGCATGTGCCACTATGCCTGGCTTCTAGCTCTTTCTTAAATGTGTTGAGTTGCTGAACATGCATACAGACATGAGAGCAGCAGACAGAAGACAAGTCTACAGCAGAGACGTTGATTTAGGGCTTTGTTACACACGGATGACGTTTATACTCAGATCGGCACAAGGTTGCTTAGTGTGTAAAACCCGTGAGTTGAAACAGGGCTGTAATAACAGCAAAATCATTCTGCCCATTAGCTTCTACCGTTAAAATGGTTTCCTTACAAAGAATTTCTCACTTTTACTCGAAATTTCAAAGGTATCCGAATTATACAGTTAATGAAGTCATCCGCCTCCCATTTCCCCATCTATTAATAGGAGAGGAGCTTGATTTTTTTTGAAGATTTTTAGGAAGGAAAGGCATTTTTTTTTTTATTCTGAAAGGGCTTTGAGTCCTAATGGTTTGCCTCTGTTAAGTTTTACAAATGGGATTGAAGATAATTGAAATAGTTTCCCTGTAGCTGCTGCAGAAGCCCGCCGTTTGCAAATAGGCAAATAAGTTGACATCAACCTTTAGTTCTGCCAGCCCATTTGAAGAACTGTTCTGAGGGTCCACGTCCCTTTATTTCCTGGCTTTGTGTTCCTCATATTAAGCAATACATATATTTTCTCATTTTACTTAAGAATTTTAACCAAGAGCATTTGTCCCGTTTTTTCAAGTGCTTTTTTTGTGGCTAGCAAGACAATTATGTACTTGTTCATTCAGGACTAATGTGGTGGATTTTATTAATAAGAGATGTTTCTATTTCTATTGTAGCCACTGCAGATTTACTTTACTCAATATGCTGGTGTTATTTGATGCATAAAAGATTTATAATTACATCCTCACTGTGAATTGGGCCATTAGCTTTAAGAACATCTTTATTTTTATGGATCAAATGCTTTGAGGGTTGAGTTTCACCTTTCCTAGTAAGATCTTGATCCTGTTTTTATTTGCATCCATTTATTTTTAGCCTTGTTTTGTTACCCAGCCTCAAAACCACTTTCAGTGTATAAATTGAGTTACTTGACATTTATTGCGATTTAGATAACTTTGATTTTTGTTCTACACTGCTATTTTATATACTCTTGTGTCAGCAGTTTAAAAAATATTTTTCCATTATGTGGAATTTTCTTTGCCTATATATGTACCTTCTGGTATTAAGAAAGTTTTTTTTTTCAGTGTCTAATACCCTTTCCCTCTGCTCCTTTGGGTAGTCTCTATATAGGTCCATAACCAGGGTGTTAACAATTAGCATGATTCTTTTCCCTGTGTGCTCTTCACCAACAAAAGGTTTTGGTTAGCATTGTCTTTCTTATTCTTTGTTTTATTGAATATTATTATGTTTCTGCTACTTAGTTCATTGATTTTTAAGTGATGTATTTCAACTCTAAACTTTGTAGATGAGCCTGTGAATTTCTTCTCTTTCCAACTTTTTCATTTTGTGATGTCTATGCTACCAGGGCGTAGAAACAGTTGCCTTCTGTCCTGACACCTGCTCTGCAGTGGCGCTGCTCTTCTGTGAAATACTTTCACGTTCAGAAGACATCCTTTTGCGCCAGTGCCCAGTGTTCTCTTACGGTTGCTGGAGGAGGTTCACTTGCCCACACTAGAATCCTCATCGCCTTTTGACTTCAAAATTAGGCTCTACATAGAATGCAGAGGGTCAGCTTTCTAGGACTATACTGGCAATTTATGTTTCCTGGGATATAGAAAAAGTGAGCTCGACACAAGACCTTGGGGAAGAGCTTCCAGAAATTAGAGATGAGAGACCATGGAGAATAAGCAGAAAAAGAGAGCTCCAAAACATCCATGCATATGTTGATATTCATGGGATTAGATGTCCCTTGGTGTCACAGGGATATTCTAAAGATTGAATTGATGGAGGGAAGAATTCTGTCCCCTGATCACCATGCTAGCTGGTTGAAGGGGTTAGCTTTCTTACTCTTCTGGATGGAGGGTTTGTGAGCACCGAGCACAACTCAACACTCAGGTGGGCTGCTGCCCACAGAAACAGGCTGTAGTTTACATGGAAGGACATGCCACAAGGAAGGTGGCTGGGGCCAGGTAAAAAGAAGGGGATGTGAGATGGTATACAAGAAGTGTTAGATACAGTGTAACCACCTTTGTCTGTCTTTGTCTACAGGGTTAGAGTTGATATTCTGATTAATTTTAACTTTTAGCTTACTGCTATTATGCATTGCTAATTTTCTATTTTATTTAACTGTCATATATATGACAGAATTGTCATTTTGAGGAATTTATAGAGATTCTATTTTAAAGCTTAACATATCCTCAAAAATTGTAGGTTTTCTATAAATACACGTGCTTTATTTGTAGAGCATAAATTTCAATGTTATTGTCATTTAAATTATTGTTTGTTCAAATCCTCCATATTCAGTTCTCATTGTACATAGCTCTGGTGAAAACTTAGTACATAAACCAGTGGTTCTCAACCTTCCTAATGCTGAGACCCTTTTCTACAGTTCCCCATGCTGTGGTGACACCAACCATAAAATCACTTTCATTGCTACTTCATAACTGTTTGTTCCTGTTATGAATCATAAGTATTTGTATAAGTATCTTATGTATTTGTATAATATAAGTATCTGATGGTCTTGGGTGTTCCCTGTGAAATATCATTCAACCCTCAAAGGGGATCTGACTCACAGGTTGAGAACTGCTGACATAAACCAGGCTGCCCCAAACTCATAGAGATCCACCTGCCTCTGCCTCCAGAGTGCTGGGATCAAAGACATGCATCATCACATCTGGCAAGTCCCTCTTTCAGAATGCGATTTCTAAGGAGTGAGAGTAGAGCAACAAGCTGGGAAGTGAATGCTAGGAAGATATACAGAAGCCAGAGCCATCAGCATACAATTTTGCTGGCCATTCAAGTAGAGTGGGTAGCAAGGGCTTTCTCCAAACCCAGGCACTAATGCTACCACCTGGTGACATGCAGGAGCCTCCATGTTTTTTTCCGGTAGGTTGTTCTAAGAGTGTGGCAAAGGGTGCAGTCCTTTGGTGCAGTAATGCTTGGCTGATCACACTGATCTGGAGCAAAAGGATGGCCATGAGAGCAAACACAGCAGTTCTGGGAGCTGTGCTGGGAGCTTCCAGGTGGAGGGTCTGTGTCTCTCCTTGCCATTACTGCGTAAGTTTCTTACCAACGTAAAAACTTCCCATTTGCTTTTGCTGGCAGCCTGGTCCCCTGCTTGGCCGGCTTGCATTTCTCTTCTATTTTTGTGCATCCCTTGATTTATACTTTATGTAAGTTGTTTTTTTTAATTTTGGATAGACTCCTATAAAGATCATACACTTGTATTTTTTCAAAATCCAGTGGCTGCGTGATGGTGGCGCATACCTTTAATTCTAGCATTTGGGAGACAGATCTCTCAATTTGAGGCCAGCCTATTCTATAGAGTGAGTTCCAGGACAGCCAGGGCTCTACGGAGAAACCCTGTATCCAAATAAATAAATAAATAAATAAATAAATAAATAAATAAATAAATAACTGTCCAATGTAAGTGTTCTTGCGTCCTTGTCTTCACACAGTTTTTCCTCCTGGCTTTTGCTGAACAATAAGTCATTCGTCCCCCAATTTATTACCATTGCTGTTTGGGTTTTCTTCTTGTTCATGAGTTGGAAACTATACTTTTTTTCATTTTGTGTGTGCGTGCACATGTGTGTGCAGCATGCATGTCCATGTGTATGTACAAGCATTTGAAGCTGGAAGACAGGCTACACTACCATCATCAGAAGTACTGTCCACCTCCTTTGTCTCTCATTGGCATGGAGTTCGCCGGTGAGGCAAGGCTGGACAGCAACTCCAGGGTTCCTTCTGTCTCTACTTCCCCAGGAGTGGGACATCAAGTAGGTACCACCTTGCCTGAAGTTTTTAATGTAGGTTCTGGGAGCCAGCCTCTCATGCTTGGAATACAAGCACTTTACCAACTGAGCCATCTCCCCAGCCTAAAATATAACAAATTTTACATTTTTGCAGTATTTTACCTTTCAAGACTTTTGCTTAATTTCCATAAATCTAATAACTGTATTAGCAACTAGACTTAAACTGAATTGTATTGGTTTTTATTGCTTATAGAATTTTATTGTATAATGTCTTCTCTTTTAAAATTTTGATAGTTTGTTTTCGAAGCCTCATGTATTTTCTTAGCAAGTTATATAGATGGTATACTTTCCTCCTCAAAACTAGAGAGACTAACATTTGTCAAATAACTAGAGAGACTAACATTTGTCAAATACTGACTGCTATTCTGAAACAATCTGGCAAACAGTAGGGTAAACAACTCTCAACACACTTCTTCATTGCAAATTTCTGTGAGTCTGTATTATGTAATTACGGATTATGAATCTTAGAGACATTCATTGCTTCCCAAACTTGAACCGATCCAATTCTCTTGTCATTGAGTGTAATGGAGAACAATTGTAATCACGCTCCCTCCTTTAGTAACTTGTTTGTTTGTCTAGATCTCATTTATGAGGGAAGTAAAAGCATCTCTGGGGTTCATTTACGACAGGCCTCTTGTTTGTCTCAGTACGCTATTTCAGATGGAGTTTGAACAAAATCTACTCTTCATACTTTACACTGAAAGAATTTGACAAAGGAACCCTGGAGCTTGTGAAGACAGAACTGGAGGACTTATAGAAATGGTTCACTGATGTGGGATTCCCCTCTGTATGCTGTGAATTCCATTGGTTAATAAAGTAACTGTCTTGGCCTGTTGATAAGGTAGAATGGAGGTAGGCAGGGATCACTAAACTGAATGCTGGGAAAAAGGAGGAGTTAGAGAGAAGCCATGTAGCTTCAACAGAGCCAGATGAAACTTTACCTGGCAAGCCACTGCCATGTGGCAATACACAGATTAATGGATATGGGTTAAATTAAGATGTTTAAGAGTTAGCCAATAAGAAGCTAGAGCTAATGGGCCAAGCAGTGATTTAATAATACAGTTTCTGTGTGATTATTTCGGTTCTGGGTGGCCAGGACAAACAAGCGGCCCCTCCTCCAACAAATTGATGCCCATTGTGCTGAGCAGCTGGGAAACAAACAAGCAGCCTCCTTACAACAAATTGATACCAACATGCTGGACTAAATCCATATAAACCTGAGAGGGTTTAGAAAAGAACTCTAGGCACTAAAAAACAAAGTTTAGCTGCATTTATTTTTCTGAATGGGCTTTGCTTGCTGGCAGCATGCTGTGGCTCCTTTAAGAGAAGTTTTCCTGATTCAGCGGTAGCAGGAAAAAGAAAGCTGTGCCATTTTGAAATGCTGGCTTTCTGGGCCATGCTGCCAGCACGACCTCTGGCTCTTCCAGGAGATGGAGCATTTGAATGGGGTTTGTGAGCAATGTACTATGGCTTGCTTGGTGGCAACATGGACCAGCTATGTGCCTAGAGATAGGGCACTGTGCATGGCTCTCGGAAGTGGTGAGCAGCTTTGCCATGCTGGACTGTGCAGAGCAAGCAGAAAGTGCTGTATTTTCCCTTGCAATGACATAGCTTAAGTTTTTAAGAAGCGCTTAGCATTTTAAGAAGTTCTCCTAGACAGTAAAGAATTACAGATACACAATAGGACAGATTCAGGCATCAAAGAACTCTAAATGAGTCACAGTGTTGGATAAATGTACATAGGCTTGGGAGAGAGAAGAAAAAGAATATAGATAGTTATAAACAAAGTTTACACACAGTCATAGATTAAAGGAGGAAAGATAATAAAATAAATATTAAAAAGTAATAGAATGAAAACAAATAAGCCATGTAAAGATGGAATATACAAAGAGAGTTTGGATTATGTATATTATTATATTTTCTTTGAATTTTTGACTATGAAGGAGCTAAGAAACCAACATATATACTTTAAAGTTATTTTGTCTTCAAAATATGGATCTAAGGATATGTTGCTTTGAAAAAGAGGTTCTTCTTTTCTTTCCATAGAGGATGAGAACCTATGGAATGCTTTCAGACTAATATGCTTTGATGAACCAAGACCCTGAAAGGTCACTATGAATATCCCCCAAAATTACTGTGCCCAACTACTGACTGAGATAAACCTAGCACACAAGATATACCATGAAAGACCTGATTAACAATACACCAATCAGTAGGAAGCAGAGAACTATGCCAATATTCCCAAATATTATTTATAAATGTTTATATTTAAAGAGGGATGTGCTATAGAGATGGATACTTTGCATTGGTATGAATCTTGGTTTATTAATACAAATTTAAGGTCAATTCTGTTATATGTATATTTCTGCTCTTGATGAAAGTATTGTGCGTGCATCTCATTAAAAATGTGATGTATAATTAAGAAATATAGGTTAATAGATCATCTATAATGGTAAAGCTTTCTAGTCATGTTAGTTAGGTTTTCTAGATATATAGAGATTACATTTCAATTAGGTTGGTGTCCTTCAAACCTTTCAAAGACCTACAGAATATGGCATTTAAATGTTTTAAGAATTTAGAACTTTTCATGACAGTGAGACACATTGGCTCCTGGCAGCACCAATTACTTCAAGAGGAAGATGGACATCAAAGAGGCTCCTCGTGGAGTTTGTTAGCCATTTTTTCAAGAAACTGCTCTTGTCTGGACTGTTTGATGGTATGCTGTGTGAACTGAACATGCAGGACCCACAGAGAAATGACTGCTAAACTTGCCTAAAGGTAAGACCATCCTTCAGGGTTCCTGCTTCATGAAAGAGTCTGCAAGGCATTCTGCAGGGCAAAGAAAAAAGTGACTGACTACCTGCTAATATTGGTGGAACTGTCTTTGAAATTTCCTGCTTCATGGAAAAGTCTGATGGATAGCATGGGCCTGTAGGCTGAAGATAGATGCCCCAACGGTACAGAAGAACTTTGAGTGACTGTCCAGGCGGTGAGACGCCTCTGTCATTTCTAGAGTTTTGGAAGTTGCTTACAATGTACTTCCTATTTACTTAGGCAATATTATATCCTTCTGGAGTCTTTGATGAAGTTGAAGCATTTATAGTTATAGTTTTCTTTAATTATAATAAAAAATTGTAACTGCAATTCTTGCTTGATAACTGTTTTGTAATTTTTCAATATGTAATGTATTTTGTAATATGTAATTTTACTATTTTAAAATTAAAACCTTCCTTTTTATTTAAACAGAAAAGGGATTCCCCTCTGTATGCTGTGAATTCCATTGGTTAATAAAGTAACTGTCTTGGCCTGTTGATAGGGTAGAATAGAGGTAGGTGGGAAAAACTAAACTGAATGCTGGGAGAAAGAAAGAGGAGTTAGAGAAGCCATGTAGTCCCACTGGAGCCAGAAAGAACTTTACCCAGTAAGCCACTGTCATGTGATGATACACAGATTAATAGATATGGGCTAAATTAAGATGTAAGAGTTAGCTAATAAGAAGCTAGAGCTAATGGGCCAAGTAGTGATTTAATTAATACAGTTTCTGTGTGATTATTTCAGTTCTGGGTGGCTGGGGTGAACAAGAGGCCCCTCCTCGAACAGTTCCCAGATCAGTGGAGGGCTGAACCATGCCCCCTGCCAACTCAGGATTTCACCTTACTCCAGGAACACATCACCACAGTTACAGTGCAGGGGTCATGAGGCACAATTAGAAAGTCGCTGCCACTCCAAATGTGGAATACAGAAGTCGCTCACCTAGCAGCCAGAAATTGTATTTGGAGTTCTCTACAGTTTTGGTCTTCAGTACAAAAATATCCTAAATGGATGGAGGGTGTCTTCCAGATCCCTAGGTCGAAACGAATTCTCTAGTCCAAATATCAGTCTCAAGTCTCTAGTCTTTTGTGCTCATAATAGCAGATGGACTCCTGAATCGACACTTGGGTGTGTGGGATGACTCTTCTAGTCAAGGTTGAGCATCACCTCAAGGTCTAGGGTTTGTCATCCATCAGAATCTAGGCTGTTCAAACATCCTCTCAGGGGTCACCAACTTTTCCTTCCACACGGCAGTAGCGACAGTTCATATGCAGCAGAAGCAACCAGAGACAAGGTTGCATCACCTGTCACTCAAGTCCTCAGGAGCAACTGCTGCTGTCCTTCACTAATGACCACCAGCACGTTTCCGAGTTTTCTTTTTCTTTCAGTTAGGATCTGGTGTAGGAGGGTTCTTCTCTATTTTGTGTGCTTTCATTGGTTCATAAAGAGAATGCCTGGCCTATAAGATAGGACACAGCCCTTAGGTGGGCCGAGTAGACAGAACAGAAGGCGGTGAAAGAGAAAGGAAGTGAGAGAGACACCATGATTTTCCCGCCTGAGATGGACTACTTTAGAATTGTCCGGTAAGTCACCACCTAGTGGTGACATACAGACTTTTATAATGGGTTAGTTTAAGAAGTAAGAGTTGGTGGCGCACGCCTTTAATCCCAGCACTTGGGAGGCAGAGGCAGGCGGATCTTTGTGAGTTCGAGACCAGCCTGGTCTACAAGAGCTAGTATCCAGGACAGGCTCCAAAGCAACAGAGAAACCCTGTCTCGAAAAACCAAAAAAAAAAAAAGAGTAAGAGTTAGCCAAGAAAAGGCTAGAGATAATGGACAAGGCAGTATTTAAATGAATCCAGTTTGTGTGTAATTTGTGTATTCCGGCTATAGCCATGCGGACGTGTGGCCGGGAGCTGGGCGGGACACAGCCCGCTGCACCCGCACCTCTTATAACAAGGATCTCCAGAGAATTATGCAAAGTGCCAGAGCAAATTCCTCCTATTGGGTGTCCAGAATAAACTTTGTTCATTAAAACATTAAATCCTGTACCTTCTAGACATTCAAATCTGCCAATTCTTTGAACATGTCGTGTGTGACCTTACACAGCATGGTGAGGAATGAGCCCACATTTGTGTGTGGTGATGGGACTTCCTACATGAATGTCTGTTACTGTACCTGGTTACAGCCCCTTGTCTTCTCTGTTCAGAAGTGCGCCTATTTTGGGATTATATCCAGTGCTCTCTTTCTTTGCTAAAAGCAATGAGCTTTCCCTGCCCTGGTATTTTCTCGTTGTGTCCCATGAGCTTTGCATCCACCAAAGAGTGAGCTCTTTTGTTCACTGCTTTTGGGTTTTCCTCTGTCCCCTCCCGCCCCGAGATTGATCCTAAAGTGGGTGATACTAGACATAATCTTCAAGATTCAGTTTCTCTCTGGTTATCAGAAGATCTGGTAAACTGTTCTTAGCCATGGATGCTCCGTGCAGTAGATTCTTAATGACTCTATTGATTCTGTGTGTATGTGGGGGAGATTTACACGTGGGGGGAGGTGTACACGTGTGTCTGTGTGTATACATCATACTGGTCACCATGTATATATGGAGACCGGAGATCAGTGTTGGATGTCATCCTTTATCATCCTCTGTTAGAACATGGACCTGCACCCTTAGGCCAGATCTCACAGCCTGAATCGGGCAATGCCCCACCCATCCCCACTCCTCACCCCCAGCAGAGAGCTAAGAAGTCTTTTAGGTGATATGATAGCTCTCAACTTATGATGACTGGCTCCTCCATGGTCTTTATCAAGTACACTTTTCTGAACTAAATCATCAGAGGTGCAGCTGCCTACCACTCTTAAAAGGTTGTATGAAGCCAGTTCTCTCCTTCCAGGGAATTTGCTCTGAAGCCTGCTCTCTGCAGAGGCTCCTCTGACCTCCTCTTCCACTCTCAGGTAGAGTTTCTCTCTCTCACTTGCTCCTTCTCGCTCTTAAGCTTCTCTCCAGGTTTTAAAGGGAAGCCTCTCCTTTCTTTTAAGACTTCATCATGTTTACATCTCCATATATTGTGCTATTTCTGTCTAATGCCCAACCTCGGTTATGATGAGGCCTTGAGACTCTTACATCATAGTACACCCCAAACATGAAAGGAATCCGTGTCTGCTTCCTTTCTGGACCGACCACCATTCTCCTCCTTATTCGATACAGTCCACCTTTATGCTTATTGCTTTTAATTGAAAATTTATACAGTGTAGTCTGATCATAGTTTCTGTTCCTCCATCTTCTCCCAGATCCTCCCCACCCATCCAACTTCTGTTTGCTTCCACCTTTATTTTTTGACAAAATAAATTGGATTCTCACCAATCCAAAAATTTTGGATTCTCACCGAATCCAAAGCTCACTCTAGAGCGAGATTGGTGCTGTGGAACTCTGAAGATTCTCCTGTCCCTGCACTGCTGGAATTCTAGGCCAACATTGTCCTATCCTGTTTTATCCAGGTGCTGGAGACCCAAACTCAGCTCCTTAGTCTTTGCCGTGAAGCCATCTCTCAGACTGTTGACTCTTCTCTCTTTGTCTTGTCTCAACAGTGCTTTCAGCCTGCTCCGTGTTTCCTCCTGTTCTGGTCCCCAAAATGTCCCTAGAATCTAGTAAAATCTGTGAGACTACTTGCACCTTTGTTCACAAGAGATTCCTCGATGGCTCCAGAGCTGAGTAAGTGGAAGAGCTGCCAGGGCGGTTTCCATTAAGTTCTTTTCTTTAGCTGATTGATACAGCATCCACAATCCCATTCCTCTACCTCTGACCTCACCAGGGAGCAGAGAGCTATTATCTTGGAAAGTTTTCTCACATGGTGACACATTCAGGGTGACAGAGTCACAGACTGGAGGCACTTCCAAAGATGCATGTTTGTCTACTACTTTGCAACATCCCTAAAAGCCACAAGAAGAAGATTCTTTCCTTGCTTGCCTAAAACTTTTACCAAGACAGTGACCGTATTAAGCTGTTGTCTCCAGGAAGACTTTGAAAACGAAGCCAAGGGGAGGTCTTTTCAATTGACAGCCTGCCACATTGTTATTTTATTATATTTTATTATATGTTATTTTATTATTGAAACATGATGAAGGGACCAAAAGGACCAAAAGACCACAAGGATCAGTGATACAAAGAAAGACTGGGAACTTCAGCTAGTGGAGTGTCCTCTGGCCCAGCATTTACCTTTCCCTTCACTTCCCTATCAGCCAAGTGAGGCGAGGGAGCCCTCCCAACCAACGCCATAGAGATGCACGGCCATGTGTGTGCTCTCACACAGATGACAGACAGTGTCGTGTAAGAATGCCTCATAGGACAGGCAGAACGGGACTGTGACAGTAGTGCCCCTTTTGAGAATCCACTGGAGCCCAGCGATTCTGGTGCATTGGGAAGGTGCACATATTGTAAGTGACAAACACTGAAGGCAGACAGATGGCTTCTCTGACGGTTACACTGAAATTGCCCAGGCTATTTGCTTGTGAATTCTAGAGTTCCCTATATAATGCAAATTCCCAAGACCCATTATTTCTTTTTTTGAGCAGTACTTTGGTTCAGGAAGAGATTTGTGTTTATTTAATACAGTCTTAATAACTCTATTACTAATGGAAGGCCACACATGTCCCACCACCCATGGGGAGAACTACAGTACATCATAACCCCTGCCCAAGTAGCTACGTGATTGCTTACAGTGGTGGCAGACTCAGAAGCATATCTTTGGCATCCATTTCAAGTAGCCTTTTACTTAAAAAGTCTGGATGATAGGAGGAGGGGTTAGTGCCACATGCCACCCAGGAGATTTAAGACTGGGTGCTTTCTGGGATCTGCCTTTTATATGAACAGATGGAAGGAAAACCAAAATGAACACTTAAAGTCCCTTTTAGTTCTAGCTTGCAAGTCTCAAAATGCAGCCTAGTAGGCTTGTGATTGGTGTGAGGTCATGGGGTATCAGAGCCCTCCACTCAGCAGCTCCATTTCCCTGCTGCTCTGTTCACACGCCTTTTAGTTTTGGTCTTGTTTTGAGGAGGCTGTTGAAAAATGACTCCCCTTGCCTTAACTCTTGGATTTCTTCAGAACAACATGCCCCATCTAATTAAGGTGACGTGGTGACCAGCTTGTTTTACCAACAGCAGCTGCTTCTGCTGACGTGTGCCCTAAAGCCTTGATTGTCCCCAATCTGGGGAACAAATTTTTTGTTTCCATTAATATTTATCCTACTATAGCTCTGGGTGATTTAACATTTCTACAATTGGTAAGAAGGTGATGATTGGAAAGCTCATCTTCCCACATAATCTTACCTGAGTTCTAGGTGAATATTTTCTTGTTCTGCAGTTAGGGGCTGCTCTCTTGACCTCACAAGGGACTGTGCAGGGAAAGATGCTGAGCACAATAGAAGTGTGTGCGCCAAGTATCGATCTAACATCTTCATTCTATTGCCAATAAGTCTGGATTTCAATTTTAAAAATTCTAGTCTATGTGCGTGCGCGCGCGCGCGCGTGTGTGTGTGTGTGTGCATGTTTGTGTGAGTGAATGCAGGTACATGCATGCCATAGTATATTGGTGCTCATCTCTTTTATTTGAGACAAAGTATCTTGTTTATTGCTGCATATGCTGGGCTAGCTAGACTGTGAGCTCCCAAAGACTCTTCTGCGTCTCCACCTCCCATCTCATGCAAGAGTGTCCGGATTACAGATGTGTGCTAGGCCACCCAGCTTTACGGGAACTCTGGGGATCTTAACTCAGGCTCGCAGGCTTAATCAGCAAATGCTTTACCCTCTGAGCCATCTTACAAGACCCTGGACCTGAACTCCAAGAAAAAGTTGTAAGAATATTCATAATGTTCTCTAGATATGGATTTGATACAGAAGAAAGTTAGTGTCTTTGGGACACCAACTGCTACAGCCATTTATTTCTAACACTAGCATCTGCATTCATTGACGTGTGTCTCTAAGACACTACTACTCTCAGGCAGGTACCTTGAGAATTTTTACCTAATATTTCTTACAACAATATCAAGCAAGTTTTAAATAGTCCTCTGTATATCAGGGTGAATGGAAAAAATACAAGAATAAACCACAGCATTAGACAGATGAACAAGTCCATAAATGCTTCACATCGCTTTTATCTTTCAATTTTCATGTTTATTCACAGTTCTGTGCCGGCCCCTTAATAATTCAGCATTTTTGACTATTTGCCCAGGACAGAAGCTGACAAGGCCTTCTCAGCACTTGTTCCTACACATTTACCCTTCAAAGAAGCACATTTTCCCAAGCTATGTATGAGGATTTGCTGTTTCTCATGGTTCATCAATTGGAATGTCTAATTTCCTACCCAGAAACCATTTTACCCCATCTCTGGGAACTTTTCACAAAGATGGGGCAGTTCACACTGAACAGATGTGAGTATAGCTAAAATGGCTCTACCATGCAAACCCAAGGTTGTTATTGGCAGCTCCTTGAGATCCATGATAAGAATTATCTTAACTTCCTTTCTCAATTTTAAATGCATGTCATAAATTGTAACTACACAGCACTGGGCTGACTTAAACCTGGATATTTAATGCACATCATGTGAATTTCCTTTAGAGGGCACTATTGATTCTTTGAAACCATGGGAACCTTTCTTCACTTCCACTGGTATGGTTGGCCAAACTTGCACTCTTGCTGAGTTTTACATCTACTCAGAGGGAAGTTAGCATAGATCTCCAGTCCGGCACTTGGAATATATTGTCCATTAACAGCAATTCAGAAGCTAATTCAGAGTGCTAACTGTTAAGACATCAAAGCAATATGCACAATTCTATATTTGGTAACACCAATGGATTTGCCTTTAAACACTCTTCAAATGAGAATTTACTTTTCTAACTTGATATAAAATTAACTACAATAATCCAGTATTTTTGCTTAGAAAGTAGAAAAATAAACAGCCACATCCTTAGGATCCATCATCTCATTCAAAAATGGATAACATGTTTTTGGGAGACACCATGTTTGTAGTATTATCAGAAATTCATTAAGACTATGCAGACATTGTATAAGATTTTGTCTGATTCATTGAACTTTGATAAATTACAAAGAATATTTTTTCCTCTTTTTCATCTATGTAAAAAGAAACATATTGATAGGTTTATTTGCTGCAGCTTTTAGTCGAACTAAAATAAGGGAAAATCCCAAACATTCCAGTGCTCAAAAGCACAATATTGTGGCTACAACTGCTTCCATAGTATCATCCATAAAGGTCTGCCTCACTTTTATATCACAAACTATTGATCCAACATGCATCTTGTACAGTAAGTTCTTACTGAATTTCCAATGGTCTATATCAAGAAAAGACAATAATCTTGCAGATGTTTTATAAACAAATATATGAAAATGCCATTATGTCCAAAGGTCTAACAAAACAATACATTTCTATTATCTAATGGGTTCAATATGAATTCCTCACATTAGCTCTTGGAACTCTTCATAGAATGATCAGTGTCTGCCTTCTTAGCCTCAGATTCTTCTATCAGTAATCTAAGCTTCCAGAAAGTGATACCCCCAGTATTGTCAGACCCATATCCACAGAAACATAAACATAGACATTCAATACATCTTTTCAGCATTTTGAATGTTATTAACTCAAGGAAGTCCTCTATGGACCTCCGAGGCAATGCTCAGTGCCTTGGAACTAGAGCCACTTATTGTAGATGTTAATTTCACTGATCTGTGCATCCAGAGCTAGAAAAGCTTCTGGCTAGCTTCATAGCTCCAGGAACATGGATGTAGTTTGGCTCTAAGCCTCACCAACATCTGCATTTACCTGGAAGTATCTAGGGAAGATCTCCTTCCAAGTCCAAGTCATTGAACCTGTCATCACCTTTGCAAGATTTCTCAGTGACTTCCACCTGGATCAACACCTACATTTAACTGGTGGGGCACATGGAAGATCTCCTTCCTGACTGATAGCCTTGGTACAAGTCTGTGTCTGTTGGAACAAAAGCCCTGACAGAACTCAGTCTTCTCCATGGAGCCTAGGGCAAGAGCCCATTATTATCATTTGTGCTCTGGATTGTGACTGCCAATGCCATAAGACTCATCATTGCCAAATCTTCCCCAACCCTGACTTATGGGACATTCCTACCCATGCTCCACAGGGGCAAGACCTCATATGCTAAAACCAAAAGCTTCAGAACTCTTGGTTCTCAGTCCATATATCTAGTGGAGGTCTTCACCACATCCTATGTCACAAGAAGTATAGATGCTACTTCTATTATCCAAAATGCTACCTACCTGTACAAGCTATGATAACCTAAGGAACATCTCATAAACTCATGGATTTCAGGCCACAACTGTTGGTGTCCAATACCTTAGTGCCTCTTATATTTGTTACCTGAAACCAGGAGAAGGAATCATCTGAATTCCCTAGCTCCATGGAAGATGTTAAGAGTTCCACAAGTCCTGGAACTAATGTCAGTCTTCCTGTGGAACTGAAGGAGGTATCCTTTATGTCCAAACACCTTAAATTCAGGATTTTTAGTGCCACAGACTGAAGAACAAAAAGTGCCTGTCTGCCAGGATCTGAAAAAGGCCCTTATTCTATCTGTGATGTAAGAACTGTCTCATGATGCCTGTCTGATGATGCTAAATACCCAAACATCTTCCACATTTATCCTGAGAGTCCTGGATAAGATCTTCTTCATATCCTGTGCTGCCAGAACTGTGGCTGCTGGTGCCAAAACCATGGGCACCAACTGTGCTTGCCCTGAGGGCCCTAGGACAGCCCTTTACACAACCTACACCATCAAGATGTATCAGATATCACCAAAAGAACCAGCGGCATCAGGGATCAACCCTGTGAAACTTAAAGGCATGCCTCAAGAATACAGTAACTCATCAAAAAATAGATATGAAGTTGAAAGCAGCCTATGAAATACCTGAAAAATAATTCAAAATTAGTGGTTCTAATGACATAAAACGAGATGTAAGAGAACATAAAAAAATTAAAATATGAAATAAAAATAATGAAAAAATCTCACCAAATAAATAAAAACTACAAAAAAAAGATCCAATGTGATGTCTTGGAACTAAAATCAATTTAATGGAAAACATAATAGTGAACTGAAGAGATGGTTTACTATTTAAGAGTATTCTTCTAGATGGTCCAAGTTCAATTCCCACCGCATGTGAGGGCTCATAACCATCTGTAACTCTAGGTCGAGAGGAATCTGATGCCCTCTTCTGGTCTCTGTAAGTACTGCATGCACATAGCACACATGCACAAGCAGACAAAACTCAAATACACACAAATTAATAATAATAGAACTTTTAAGATGAAAAATCGAACATTTCTGTAAAAAACTAGAAAAAGCAGAAGAAAGAATTTCTGAATCTTGGTTGTTTAAGAAGTTCTCTATTATATTTTTCTACTTAAAAAATACAAGTAGTTGAACAGGTTAATTAAGACAAAATGACTAGAAAATAAAACAAGAATAAAGTTTATTAAAAGTTTGGAATATAATTCAGCACAAAATTGTTTATACTATGAAAATTGCAATAGGTAACGGAAATCTGAAAAGTGTTTCATAAACTTCAGAACTCTTCAGAGACATGGGTGGATAGATTTAGTCATCTCAAAAGTCTTCAATTAGACCCAAACAAATCTTTAGTGAAGCATATTATAGTCAAAATGTCTAAAGTTTTAGCAGAAGCCCCTAAAAAAGCAAGAAGTGTCAAGTCACTCTTAAGAGAAGGCTAATTAGGCATACAGTAGATCTTGCTTTAAAAAACACCTTACTATATGGAGGTTGGAGACATTGCTCATTGGTTAAGGGTACTCACACATACATCTTTAGGACCACAATTTAGATCCCAGCACCATGTAACAATCTGGATGTCCCTAAAATGTTTGTAATTTCAGCTCCAAAAGATCTGATACCCCATTTTGTCTTCCATGTATGTGCACCCTAGCATACAGTTTCTCCCCACAAACAGAAAAAAAAACAAGCATACTATGTCCAACAAAATTATTTTTAAAAACTGAAAGTGAAATTGTCTTTCTCAGATAAACTAAGGGGATTGCCACCAATTCAGCTTTATAATAGACATTTAAGGCAGGCAGGCATGTTGAGATACTGTGAAACCTAATGGCATGAACTTCCCTCAAAGAACTTACACCAGAAGGAGAAAGTCAAATTCTGAAAGTTGACCTCTGAACTCCATGTCTGTACTATGAAGCATGCATGTCCCCATATAAATATCATACACACATACAATAATAACAAAATATTTTTATCAGAAGAAATACTTAAGGAAGTCTTATATTATAAATGAAAGGAAAACTGTTATTACAGAACATGAATTGCACAAAACTCAGTAGAAGAACAAATATACAAAAGAAAGTCAAACCTCAGCACAACAGAAAACCACTAAAAAATAGAAACAGTGGAAGAGGTGAAGGGAGAAAAAACTATCCAAAACAAGCAGAACACAATTAAAAAGAAAGGGGAATCTTATTTATCACTAATAATATTGAATGCAAAAATGGATCAAATGTACCAAATAAAAGACACAGCACACACATGCATGCACACACCAAAACACAAGACCCAACTATTTGCTGCAAACAAGAAACACACCTCAAATGGCAAAGTACATCTGAACTGTATGTGAATGTTGTCCTGTACGCCATGAATATAAGTCCAATAGTTCTAAATAATACTCTGAAATTCAGTTTTTGGCATTGGTATATTGCTGGATGTAGGTTTGTCACGTATGTGTGTCACTGTATTGAGGTATGTTCCTTCTATTCCATGTTTCTACAATGCTTTTATCATGAAAAGATACTGTACTCTTCCAAGGGCCTTTCTGCATCAAATGAGATATTTACTATTACTGGACATATGGCTACTTATGTGCTGATTACACTTATTGATTTGTGCATATTGAACCAACCTTGTGTTACTGTAATGAAGTGAACTTGGTCATGGTATACAATATTCCTCAAATTTGGTTTAAGAAGTTCAAGAATTTTCTTAGCAATTCTTATAGATATGTTCATCAGGAAAGTTGGTTTTTTGTTTGTTTGTTTTTCTTGTGTCCTTATTCTCGTTTGAAATCAGGACAATCCTGACATCATAAAATGAAATTACTCTCTTAAAACACTGATGTTAACTTAGTTCTAAATGTTTGGTAGAACTTGGGAGTAAATCCATGTGGTCATGGATTTTCTTTGTTGGATTATTTCTTACTACTGCTTCAATATTATTGATATAGATTTTTGAAGTTGTTCATCTCCCTGATTTAGTTTTAGAAGATCATGTGTTCCCAAGATGTTATAGTTACTTTTCTAATGCTGTGTTAGAGACTATGATCAAAGCAGCAGGGAGAGGAAAGAGTTTATTTTGCTTATACTTCCAAATCAGAGTTCATCATCAAATGACGTCATGCCAGAAAGCTGGAGGCAGAATCTGAAGCAGTAGCCATGGAGAAATGCTGCTTACTGTCTTGATCCTCAAGGCTTTGTCAGATTTTCTTATACAATTCAGAACCACCTAACTAGGGATAGCACCACTCCCAGTGGGAAGGGCCCTTCTACATTAATCATTAATGAAGAAAATGCCCTGCAGACTTGCTTACATGAAATAGGATGGAGACATTTTCTCAGTTGATGTTCTCCTTCCTAGATAACTCTAATGTTTCAAAGTTGACATAAAAGTGCCCAACACGCAGCATTTTATCAACTACTTCTAAACTTTTTAGTTGTATGGAATGTAATTTTTCAAAGTAACCCCTAATGATTCTCTAGATTTCACTGGAATCTATAGTAGCATTTCTGTTTTCATTTTTAATTTTATTAATTTTGTCCTTGATTTCTTTCTTTTGGCTTTAATAGGGGCTTGCCAATTGTTTATCTCTTCAAAGAAACTGCTCTTTGGTGGAGTCTATTTACTGTTCTTTTAGTCTCTGTTCCACTTATTTCTGCTTCAATTATCATTTTCTGCTGTCTACTGCTTTAGGGTTTGAAATGGTTTTGTTTTTTATTGTTTTTGGTTTTTTAAGGTTTATTTATTTATTATGTATGCAATGTTCTGCCTGTATGCATGCCTGCAGGCCAGAAGAAGGCACCAGATCTCATTATAGATGGCTGTGAGCCACCATGTGGTTGCTGGGAATTGAACTACGGAAGAGCAACTCATTCTCTTAACCTCTGAGCCATCTCTCCAGCCTGATGATTTTGTTTCTTGTAAGATTTTGAAAATATAATATTTATCTAAGATCTTTCTGAATTTTTAATATGAATGCTTTACAAATTTGCATACCACCCTTGCACAGACACCATACTAATCTCTGTATCATTCCAACTTTTTTGATAATCTACTTAAAAATGAGAGTAGAGTACTGAAATCAACTATTATTCTTATAACAGGACATAACAGAATTTTTATGCCCATTAATGATTGTTTTATGAGATTTGAAGCCTTATTATTTGCACATATCTTTACAATTGTTATATCTCTTAATTTGTTGAATTGTTACACTTGGAATAGAATAGTTTTCTTTATCTTGTCTGACTAATTTTGGTTTGAGTCTTACTTATCAGATATCAGATTATCTATGCCAGCTTGTTTTGTGTTTCTGTTCACTTGATAAATGATTTTACATCCCTTTCACTATGCAAGATTCTTTACCAATGAGGTATGTTCCTTAGGAAAAAAACAGTCAATTAGATCTAGCTTTTTAATCCAGTCATCCAGTCTGTACCTCTTTATTGGTGAATAGAGGTCATTTATATTTAATATTATTACTCAGAGATAGTTATTCATTCCCATAACTTCATCATTTTTTCTTATTGGATTAATGCTTATTTTTTTCTACCCCATTCATGTCAATTTCTCCCCAAATCATGTCAGGCGTTTGATGATTTACTGCATAGGACATGAAGGATTCACTCTTGCTTTCTTCATTTACCTACTCATTTTTATTTCCTGTGGTTTCATGATTGAGACTCTTACTCCATTCTCGGTGTATATTATTTCTCAGAGTGCCTTTTGCAATGCTAGCTTGGTGGTCATGAACTACCTTACTTTGTGCTTGCCTTGACATTTCTTATTTCATCAGCAATCTTAGATGACTTTGCAATCTTGGTTGGCAGTTACTTATTTTCAGAACTTGAAATTCTTTATTTTTTTCTTTACTGATGATGGCTCTAATGTTTTTCTCATATTTCTGCCTTTGTAGATATGTTAGCATTTTTCCTTTAAGCCTTTAATATTGTTACTTTGCTTTATGCTTTTGAAATCTATATAAAACTTGTCTGGCTGTGAGTACTTGGAGCTTTAAGTGACTCATTTTTAGATATCTGTTTCTTTTTCTAGATTAGATATTTTTCTAATGTAATTTCATTAAATAAATTCCCTACCTGTCTAATCTGAGTCTCTCTTCTATCCTGTGGATTCTTTAGGTTTGGTCCCTTGATTTTCTACAAGAGTTCTTGGGTGCTGTTGCCATATTCATTTCTTTGTCCTCGCTTCTGTCTGAATATAGTGTTTTGTCAACCTTGTTCATCTCTAATCCTATGATATTCTTTCTTCTGCGTGGTCATTTGGTTGATTTTAATGCTCTTCACTGGATTTTATTGAGCCATTTAATTGTTAAACGTTGATTAACTTCTAGCATTTCTACTTATTGAGTATTATTCTTAGAAAAATCTCGATTTTCTTGATGACCTTTTCATTTATATTGCTGTATTATCATCAATTGTATTGATATTGTTCTCCATACTGCTTGTTTCTACTGCTGGATTCTAGATTGAATCCATCTGCTCATTTGTGTTTTCTTTTAAATAATTGATCATTTTTATAAGAAAAGCTTTGGAGTCTTCATCTGGCATCTTACCTATTATCTTTGAGTTCAGTAGTTTAAAAACTATGATTTTTGAAAATTGTTGCCTTAAGTTTTTATGTTGTCTGCATTTCTATGTCGTGATTTGCACATCTGGGTTTAAATGTCTCTGTGCTAGCTAATTTTATATCAACTTGACACAAGCTAGCGTCATTGCAGAAGAGGGAGCCTCAGTTAAGAAAATGTCTCCATAAGACTAGGTTGTAGGCAAGAGTGTAGGACAATTTCTTACTTGGAAATTGATGTGTGAGGGGCCAACCTAGTGTGGTTGGGAGATATCCTGGGTAGTGATGCTAAATTCTATCAGAAAGTGGGCTGAGCAAGCAAGCCATTGGTACAGCAAACAGCACTTTGCTATGGCCTCTTTATCAGCTCGGCCTCCAGGCTCCTATGTGCCATTAGAATTCCTGACCAGACTTGTTTCAGTGATGAACAGTGATGTGGAAGCCAAATAAATCCCTTTCTCCCCAACGTGCTTTTGGTTATGGTGTTTCATCACAGCAATAATAATCTCAGCTAAGACAGTTTCCTCTCAGATTTTTTTTCTAGGAGTGGGGATCTTCCTAGCAGTCTAGTAGTTCTGAGCAGTCTACTCATGAAGTCTCAATCTACGGCTCCAAAAGGCAAGAAAAGAACAAGCTCCTGTAAGAGTGACAACATCCATCCACACAAGAGCCAAGAATACACGAGCTCAATCACTGCCACCAATGTATTTCCAATGGCTAAAACAGTGAAATGGCAAAACTACTGGAGAATATGCTATAAAGTGAGGAATTACGTCAGGCAAGCATGGAATGAGTAATTGAGTGAGCAAAAGGAAAAAGACAAAGGAAAGGAGAAGCAACACGAGGTTAAACAAATGGAGAAAGAAGGGAAGTAGAAAAGAATGCTGTAGAGATTTCATATGGAAATAGCAAGAAACCCAGGAGAGCCAAAACAATCCTGTACAATATAGGAACTTCTGGAGACATCACCATCCCTGATGTCAAACTCTACTACAGAGATATAGTACTGAAAACAGTCTGATACTGACATAAAAACAGACAGAAGGATCAATGGAACAGAATTGAAGACCCTTATATCAATCCACACACCTACGAACACCTGACTTTTTACAAAAAAGCAAAAAATATCAAATGGAAAAAAGAAAGCATATTCAACAAATGGCACTGGCATAACTAGATATCAATATGTAGAAGAATGAAAATAGACCCATATCTATCACCATGCACAAAACTCAAGTCCAAATGGATCAAAGACCTCAACATAAAGCCAACCACACTGAACCTCATAGAAGAGAAAGTGGGAAGTACACTTGAACGCATTGGCACAGGAGTCCACTTCCTAAATATAACCCCAGTAGCACAGACACTGAGAGAAACAATTAATAAATGGGACCTCCTGAAACTGAAAAGCTTCTGTAAAGCAAAGGACACGGACAAGACAAAATGACAGCCTACAGAATGGGAAAAGATCTTCACCAACCCCACATTGGACAGAGGGCTGATCTCCAAAATATACAAAAAAACTCAATAAATTGATCATAAAAAAAAATCCAATAAAAATGGGGTACAGATTTAAAGAGAGAATTCTCAACTGAAGAATCTAAAATGGCTGAAAGGCACTTAAGGAAATACTCAACATCCTTAGCCATCAGAGAAATGCAAATCAAAACAACTCAGATTCCATCTTATATCTGTAAAAATGGCCAAGATCAAAAACACTGATGACAACTTATGCTGGAGAGGATGTGGGGTAAAGGAAACACTTCTGCATTGCTGGTGGGAATGCAAGCTGGTACAACCCCTTTGGATGTCAGTATGGTGATTTCTCAGAAAATTAGGAAACAAACTACCTCCAGACCCAGCAATACCACTTTTGGGTATATATCCAAAGGATGCTCAATTGTACCACAAGGATGTGTGCTCAACTATGTTCATAGCAGCATTGTTTGTCATAGTCAGACCCTGGAAACAACCTAAATGCCCCTCAACTGAAGAATGGATAAGGAAAATGTGGTACATTTACACAATGAAGTACTACTCAGTGGAAAAAAGTAACGACATCTTGAAATTTGAAGGCAAATGGATGGATCTAGAAAACATCATACTGAGTGAGCAAACCAGATCCAGAAAGACAAATATCATATATACTCACTCATAAATGGCTTTTAGACATAAAGCAAAGAAAACCAGCCTACAGTTCACAATCCTAGAGAACCTAGACAATAATGAGGACCCTAAGAGAGACATGCATGGATCTAATCTACATGGGAAGTAGAAAAAGACAAGAACTCCTGAGTAAATTGGGGGCATAGGGAGAGGGTTGAAGGGGAACGGAGAAGAAGGGAGGGGAGTGGAAAAAATATATAGGTCAATAAAAAACAATAAAAGAAATTTAAAAAAAGAATGGTGTGGAGGAGAAAGCATGAATTAGAAAACAATTAAAGGGAGCAGAAAGAATAAAAGCAAGATTATTTCCCAATAATGAGAAAATTAAAAAAAGCAAAATTTGATAAATACAAGAAGGAGAATTTAAAATCTTAAAACAAGATTGTTTCTTAAAAAAAAAACTAGGTAAAGTCAAAATGCTACTAAATATAGACAGAAGAGGAAAAGAGGAAACACAAAGGCTGGGGGTGGGGAGAAAGGAAAAAAAGCAGAAAGAAATTAAGGGAAAATATTGCTCCCAAATGGAAAAAAAAATGTGTAAACAGAATTAGATAAATATATAAAGGAGAGTAACAAATGAAAACACACAAAAATTAATGCAATGACATTAAAAACAAGTAATTATTAAAAATAAACACATGGGAAGAAAAAAAAAGGAAAGGCTGAGGTGTTGGAGCACCTCTTCCTAGGTCTTGCAGAGTTGTAGATGGTTAGTGGTATGAATGGATAGGAAGGCAGCTATATGAATGGATGGAGGGGTTAGAGGAGCTGGTGGACCGAACTTTACCATGGTTTTCTGTGGTGGTTTGGACACGAATCTGATCCCCACCAGTGCTCTCTGCATCAGGGGACGTATTCTGCATTCTGTGGACTGCACAGACTCCACCATTTCCCAGAGACTTCCTGGATCACATCCCTGAGCCAGCTAGCCCTGGAAGAAAGGGCTCTCTCCTAAGTGAGGTAGAAAGCTATAACGACACTGAGGTCAGTGTAATCAGAAGATGGCCTTTGTCATTAATAAGTCACCCTGCTGGAGGGATGTTGCATTGGGTTCAAGCACATCCTCAAGCACTATAGCACTGAAGGATGAGTAGTCGGCTCCAGAATTTCATTTCTCCACTGGCCTCAGGCTCAGAGCTATCAAAACACAGGCTGTTTTCAGTGGAGGATATCTGCCCCTGGCTTCCAGTTGTGGAAGGCAGGGCTGTCTTGGTCTGCACTTTCCTAGCCTGAGCGCAGCCTCTAGCTCTGAACCCCTAGGCCTTGTCTGTCTTCTCTGTTCCTCACGTTCCCTACAACCGTCTACAGGGCCTTGCTTTGCTTAGGGACAGCGAGCTTCATGAACCCCCGACCTCTGGTTGTTCCCTGCGCCCAGGCTCCAAGTTAGCACAGCATGGGATTTCGCTCCGCCTCGGAGAAACCACTGTTTTACCCGAACCTGGAGCTCTACTGAGGCTTGTGAGGGCTGTGTATTTGTCCTGAAGGTGAGCTTTCCTTTAAAAAATGATTTGTATTGAATTATCTTTTCACAGTTTCATATTCATCCTGATTACTGTAACTGCCACCACTCTCATTTCCATCTCACACCGCCCTACAAGTTCCTTCCCCAAGTTCATGACATTTTGCTTGTTTTGAGGTCCACTGAGTTTAACTAGGGTCCTCCATAAGTGGATTTTTTTATTAGATTTTTTTTTAAAAAAAAAAATACTGATCCAAGTTCCCAGGCTCAGTGTTAAACAAGACATTAGCAGCTTACCATTTAGAAACAGCTCTCCTTGGGCAGCAGGGAGCTGCATGGCCGAGGCTGCCTTCTCTTCTTTGCCCCCAGGGTCCTATTTTCCCCTCTCCTGTTCTCAGTATCCTTCAGTTTCTTGCACGGATTTCTAAAACCTTCTATTTCTCTCTTTGAGATCAACTCTATTTCTGCTTATTCTGCCTCTTTGACGGGCTCACACAGGGACAGCCATCTTCCCTAGAACCTAACTCCTTTTTTAACAAACACACTAATAACGCACATTGAAGGAAAGCCAGTGTCTTTTTCCCCCTTTCCTCCCATTGGATACTTCATTGCTACTGAAATTACTAACATCCAGAATATGTCTGGCACATAGTAGGCATTCAATAACTGTTTGTTGAACAATTGATTAGTGCTAGGCACTGTCCGCATATAATGGAAAGCACGGGTAACATAAAGACTGCTGCTCCTCCTCCTGCTCCTCTCCTCTGGTGATTTATGACTGTAATATAAACATGGACAGGCTTGGGAGGCTGAGGCAGTATGGAAAGCCAGTATCTTTAATAACGGGCCTCAGTTTCATGTCATGCTCAGTTGGCGAGTCATCAGTGGAATGTAAACCAGACGATAATGAGATGTCATCTTGCTTTCATTAGAATGGCTATCTTCCCAAAGACAAAAATAACAACAGTTGGCGAAGACGCAGAGAAACAGGGACCCTTATGCAACTGTTGGTGGGAATATAAATTAGTGCAATCCTATGGAGATCAGGATAGAGCCGCCATCCCCCAAACTAGAGGTAGATCTGTCACGCGAGCCAGCAAAGGAGATGAAATAATTTTACCAAAAGGGATCATGCATTCCCATTTTCACTGAAGGGCTAGCCAAAGGCCAGAAGCCCTTGAGAAGATGAAACTACAAAGAAAACATGGCCTATTTTACTCTGCCATAAAAATTACCAAAGTCCTGTCACATGTGGAGACATGATAGAACTGGATGTCATTATGTTAAGTGAAGTAAGCCAGACTCAGGACAAATACCACATGTTCTTAATCACTCGTGGAGTGTAATATGACAATTTTTCAGAAGAATGGAATGAAATCCACTGGAGGGTGGGGCAGATGGGCAAAGGAGACAGAAATAAGGTCACTTAAGGGTATCGAAGAGAGTGCGGGATTATTTCTGATTTGTTGTTAGTACAACAGGATAGGAACAGGTTAACACAACCTCTGAAATGTCCAGAAGAACAAAAATCTCCCAACGCATAGAAATGATTAATGGGGAGATTGCTCAGCCATTACGTGTTTCCTAGGCAAGCTAAAGGGTGAAAATTTGGATCTCCTGAACCCATGCAAACTATCGGTATCCTAGTCTTTCATCCAAGTAGCTTAAGTGAAACCTGCCTATAATTCCAGCCTTAGAGACAGGGAATTTCCCAGGGAAAGTTTGCTGGTCAGACTAGCCATATTCAAGAGTTCTAGGTTTGAGAGACTCTGCCTCAAAGAAAAATAAAGAAGGCAATGAATAAGGAAGAGAACTAGAGAAGGATTCCCAATATTAACCTTGGGCCTCCACACACAAGCATGGACATTTACAGGATCAACTGTGCATCCACACACATGAGAAAACACACACACTCTCTCTCCACACACATGCACCACACACACACATAAACACCACACAAACAGTATGCACACAAAAACACACACACACAAACACACCACATACACATTTATAAAAAAACCAAAGTGAAAGGAGATAGGAGAAGTGGTACATGTGTGTATCCCATAACTGAAAGAGACTATGGTATCATAGGATGATAGAGAGTTTGAGACCAGCCTGGGTTACATAGTAAGGCCATATCTAAGGAAGAGAGAGAGAGAGAGAGAGAGAGTCGGACAGACAGACAGAAGAACCCAACTGAACATGAAAAGCAAGCACTCTGGAATATGTATGCTCTTTATCATGTTTTATTTTAAATTGTTATGTTCACCTTATATAATATCTCTAATAGTTTCTCACTTGAATGAAATTATGTATGAAAATATCTTTAAAAATTGTAGCTTAATTTGTTCTATTTGTTTTTTAAATTTTGGATGGGGAAGAGTGAGCATAAGCAAGCAGCCTGAAGGAGAACTATTGCTAACTCAAGAAATAGCATAAGTGAACAGAGTCAGCGCCACAGGAAGAGAAGAGCTCAAAGGCACAGCGGGAGTGGACCCTGCAGGGAAGCGCTAACACCCAGCGCCATGATGGTAATGACTCTTTACTTTCAAGTCCTGACACTGCTTTCCAAGCCCAACTTTACAGGCTGAATAGCTTCAGGAAGCACGGTTCCCACTGAATTCTAAAAGGTGGCACGAAACCCAGTTCCAGAATAGAAAGCTACAGAAATTGTGCCGTTATGCTAGACTGCAGGGCTGGGCTCATAACAGCACGGAGCTTGTGGAGTTCAGAGCCTGTGGAGTTGAGGAAGGTGGGCAAAGCAAGTTTGATTTGCAGTAAATGAAGGCAACATTGAACAAGACAGAGGTTCCAGAATGACCGGTTCTGTGTGTCGTGGTTTGGTTTGAAACACATTGTTAAGAGTTCTAAACAATGGGTCGCCTTATGTGCCAAAGCTATGGAAGTGAGGACAGTGCTACTGTCACCAGTTAACCCCCTTATGTTGTAGGTGCGAGACTGAGGCCATGTGAAACACTCTGTGATAACAACAGGCATGGTCTACAAAACACCTGGTTGCCCAGTTTCCCCAGGAGCTTGGTTCTCCGGTCCCAGATTTTTGTTTTGTTTTGTTTTGTTTTTTGTTTTTCGAGACAGAGTTTCTCTGTAGTTTTTGGACCCTGTCCTGGAACTAGCTCTTGTAGACCAGGCTGGTCTCGAACTCACAGAGATCCGCCTGCCTCTGTCTCCCGAGTGCTGGGATTAAAGGCGTGTGCCACCACCGCCCGGCTCCGGTCCCAGATTTTTCTGGAAGCCACATTCCAAGGAAATGGGTCATGCATTTGTGGGGGCCACTAAATTGAATCCCAGCTTGCTATTCTGCTTACTTCCAGTTTGCCAGTTCTGTGGAGCCACTGACTGATGATCTTAAGACTTTTTTCCTTCAGGCCTCTTTTCTTTTGGAAACAGCCCCTCTCTTTCTGTGGGTCTTCTCCCCTTGGCCTTTGTCATACATTTAACTAGGGCAAGTGCAGGTTTTTTTTAAGTTCTTTCCATCCTATCTCTCCTCATAGGCACTTAGATATTCACCTCACAAAGATGACAATGAGTGGTAGGATCTGGTGTAATAAACTCTTCTGTGAAAAGACAGGACCAAAAGACTGGTTTCTAACTCTTGACCTTCAGATGGTTTTCTGAGGTGGGTAAGTGTAGAGAAGTCTTATTAATCAATATGAGAAAGAGAAAACAGAAAATGTATAAAAAGTATATCGCTGGATAGACTTGTGGTTCAGCATGAACTTGACAGATCGGGATATGAGGCAAAATGATACACTGCAGCTAAGTAAGAATTAATATAAAGGCCAGATGCTGAGTCCCAGATTGTTACAGACCCTGCTCTGTGATCTAAGAATCAATAGAAGAAACTCGGGCAGGGACAGACAGCTCTGCACAGTGACTCCTGTGTGAAGTTTCCTGGGGAGTTTTACTTGGTTTCTGGCTCCACTTGTGCTCTCTAGAGACTGAGGAGCAGATGATCACCTGGGATCTGGGTTCTCTGAGCACAGCTTAGAGCAGGCTCTGCACCGAGTCAGTGTACAAGGACACAAGCTCCTCCAGGAAGAGCGACAGGGCCACAGGAGGAGTAAGAGATGGAAGAAGCTGAGGGTCACAGAGGGGAACTGGGCATTTTCTTTAAGCAGTGGAAGCAAAGACTGCTCAAACCCACTCCACAGCGTGGCAGTATTCACACAGAACTAATACCTACCCTGCTATGTCGTCATCTCTAGATCAGCTGTAACAGCTGGTGTAAATGCTATGCTGTGCCAACGGTGCCATGCTGTAGTGCTTCGGGAACTGTGGCAGAGGTCCCTACATGTTCAATACGGCTATAATTTTTTGAAAGGATTTTGGTTTGACATTAGTTGAGTCTATGGTTTTAGAACGCAAAGATATGAAGGGCTGTCTATTTTAGGAATTAAGCATTACTCCTGTCTCCCAGGAGCAGGCTCAAAGCAACTAGTCAAAACCGGAAGGGGCAGGTAAGTTCCATTTAAGAAAGAACTCCCAAATGTTTGGATCAGTCTATAAATGGAATGCATTATCTGGTGAATTAATGAGCAGCTGAATCAAGCGATCTCAAAGGTCCTTCAAATCTAAGAATTAGTGATTTATGAACTTTGAAACTCATTTAACTGTTGTAAAGAAAACCACTATTAATCTGATATAAATAGCTTTTCAGTAGTCTTCAAACAAATTTACACATGTTATTTATTCAGAGTTTACATAATTTTTTTAGTATCCTCTGTATGCCATATTGAATATGACTTTTTCATGCAAGGCAGCAGACATTTTCTGTATCATTAAATAATTTCTATAAACTTTCTATAGGTCATATGTCATAGATTCTCTAGCTCCCTATTTTGAGACATGCTGTCTTCTTTCTTTCTTTCCTTCTTTCTAACATTTGTTCAGTGTGTGTGTGTGTGTGTGTGTGTGTGTGTGTGTGTGTGTGTGTTTGGATGCTTGTGGTGCAGCACGTATGTGGAATTCACAGGACAACTTGCAAGAACTGGTTTTATCCTTCCACCTGTGGATAGGAATGAAACTCAGGCTGCCAGGCTTGGCAGTGGGCATCACTACCCCCTGAGCATCTCACTGGCCCCACCTCTTTTTTTTTTTTTTAACTGACGGCAAATAATCATGCCAGAAGCCTTCATACTGCGACTTCAGCAAAAATGGACTCATTGTTAACAAGAACAGATTGACGAAAATATCAAACAAAACAAAAATAAAGCAAGTGATAAAACTAACTTGTTCTTTTTGGGTTTTGTTTGTTTGTTTGTTTGGCTTTGTTTTTGAGAGTGAGTCTCACTCTGTAGTCCAGGCTGGCCCAGAATTCACTTTGTAGTCCAGGCTAGCTTTGAGCTCGTAGTAATCTCCAGTCTCTCAAGTAAATGCTCAGGTTTACATGGCTCAAATTTATTCCTGACATTTTAAAAGCATCTATTTTCCTTAGTTTGGAAACATTTTGAGGTAGAAATTCTCATTTTTAAATGTCTATGTAGCAAAGAACACAACATTTTATGTGTTAGGTTGGGTTTTTTTTTCCACTTACCCTCTTCATGTTAAAAAAGCCTCAGTGTATAAGTAAAAAAATATAAAACATTGAATTAAATATGTGAAGCAGATCACAAGCATGGTAGTGAAGCAATGCTAGCAACAACATAAAATATAACAGTGACGTTTGACAATGTAGGCAGGATATACGAAGTTTGTCAAATTATAGTTCTACATAATAACTAAGAGTACTGTACCAGATAAAAATACATTATTTTAAAATAATATTGTTTATGTCTTTTATTTCCCAATTCTGAGAAGTGAACTAAAGCAAAAACGTGTAAATCAAGAAGGCTTTGAAATCAAAGCTTACAGGAATGGGGGGGGTAGTTTTGAATGCTTCTGAAATGACTTCCTTACACAAATAGCTATCTCGCTTATCAACTCAGACCCCCCCTCTTTTTGTACCCTATGATTTGGTCAGAAAAAAGTGTGTGGAGATATTTTATTTGTAAATAAAACTCTTTAGCATTGATAATATAGGCATTGCCCTAAGACTGGATTCAGACTGCTTTTTTCTAAAAAGGTGCTGTTTGTTTGTTGGTTAATCTTAAGACAGGCAATGCTTATAGAAATCATTGAGATAGTTATAGAAATGGTCAATCACAGAAAACAGAGGTGCACTATGACGCAAGGTGGCAAGTGTCCAGGAATACATTATCTTCCATTATCTGAATGGCTTGCCGAAGTGTTTGTGTAAGGGAACAGGATGACCAAGTGCTTTCTCTCATGGACAGCAAAAGTCATCTGGCAGACTGTTAAAGGAATTGTTGGTGGATTTTCAATAGGAGCTGTTGTAGGACTTGGGACAGTCATATGTGCCTCGATCACCTTATGGCCTTAGGATAACATGAGACTTTTGGGAGCCTTGTTATTTGACAATAGATCTCCCAGGCCAGAATAAGTTTTCGTCACTCTACATTTTCAGAAGATGGGAAGCCGGGCGGTAGTGGCGCAAGTCTTTAATCCCAGCACTCAGGAGGCAGAGGCAGGCGGATCTTTGTGAGTTTGAGACCAGCCTGGTGGTCTATAAGAGCTAGTTCCAGGACAGGCTCCAAAGCTACAGAGAAACCCTGTCTTGAAAACCAAAAAAATGAAGAAGAAGAAGAAGAAGAAGAAGAAGAAGAAGAAGAAGAAGAAGAAGAAGAAGAAGAAGAAGAGGTATTTTCTCTTCTGCCTTGGGAATCAGACTTTCAACCTTCAGCCTTTTGGGTATAGAGAGTTTTGCATCTTGAAATAGTTGGGGGAAAGTACTGAATGGAAAGGAAGGGGAAAAGAGCAAAGAAGAAACTCTGTGCGTGTGTGTGTGTGTGTGTGTGTGTGTGTATACACGCACACATGTGTGTGCATGTGATGCAATTATAAGATCATCCCACCCAAAGATTCCTCCTTAACCACCCTCAATCTGTGTCCATGAGAAGCCATGTGTTCTGGCTTGGCTCTTCCCACTGTGATTTCCTGAAGGACATTTTGGAAGAGTGAGACGTGACAAGGTCAGTTGTGAGACAGGAGGCTTTCCAGAGAGGTGGCATCTACACAGGAGGAAAAGTGGTAGAAACATGGCCAGCCATCCACACAGAGGACTCATGATGGGTCTGGTGTCTTGGGGTCCAAATTCTAGTCCTAGCTTTTGGAACACATTTTTGTCCTTGTCTTCCCTCTTGGTGGCATGTCTTTAAGAAGTAGAATGAGAAGACAAACTTATACAGTTCTAAATCCAGTAATGCTGAAACAGAAAAAGGTAACACTACCTGAATGAGTGCTCCATCCCCAGGGATCAGCTTACCTGCAGTCTGTGACTTAAGGATCCAGTCCTTCACGGTTTAGAAGGTGCACCATTACCTCCCACTGTGCCTTCTCCAGGCTGTCCTCTAACAATGTGATCCATTAGTATGCAGGGAGTGGAATTTATGTTACTGTGTAATTATAAGGTCTAGTTACAAAATAGATACTGAGTTTAACTCCCTGGGAACCAGCTCCACATCTGGCTGGCTTCTGGTGTTTCAATTTCTTCTTAATGGTTTTCCAGCCATACTGACTAGCATAGGATCTTTCTGATATCTTTAAAGTCCTCCATAATCTCTGTGGTAAGACGAAAATTCCGAAACTCCATGGTTCTGGCCTGGAGAGCGTGTTTATAGATTTTCCCATGATGCCTTTTCATCTGCCCTGGATTCACTGACAGCCGGGATCTGCAGCCATGCCCCTGTATTTAGTCAGGAGAGCCTGGTCCCTCTGCAGGAAGAAACGGGCACTCAGTGCACAGTTCACCTACTTCCCTGTGTGTCTGAGATGCTCTGAAGTTCACACGTCCTTTGGCAACTGTCAGCCTTATCAGATAATGCGTGAATACCTGTCAGGCTGTAGCTCAGCTCACCTTTGAAGCCAACACAGCTCACTTTCTGTCTTTCCAAAGGCCCATTCTGTTCTGTTTCTCAGTCTTCCATCAGCATGCCCTGTCCCCTTCATTTGCTCGCACCTACCCAGCCTCTTCCACACTTGCGACATATATTTCCATCTGGAATGTGCACATTCTTCCCAAATCTCTAAAGCTTGGCAGCTCTTCCTTTGAAGCAAGCCCTTCTAACTTCCTCCATTCTGAAACTCCCTGCTAGAACGCCTTCTAATTTTTGCTTCTTCCCTCCCTGACCTCCAAATGAACTTATATTCATATACTCCAAAATTGCTTAGTTGGAAAGAACCTTGGAGGACATTCAGTGTAAGCTCCCTGTGAGGACAGACACAAGCCCGGCCCATGTTTGAAATGGGAGGAAAGTACCCCGCGCACTCCAGGGCCAGTTCAAAGCTTCCCTAACATAGCAACCGGCTGCTGACTGCACCCTGTGTGTCCCCTACAACAAAGCCAAGCACAACAAAGCTGTTTGTGCCAGACTCGTTTTTAAAGTAGACACAATGAGCTCAAAATCATCATCAGTTTATAGTAGACACAATGAGCTCAAAATCATTGTCAGAAATCACAGCCATTAACCAGAAATTATAGTAAATAAATTTTCTGTATGCGGTACCTTGTTTCAGTACAGCCATTAAGGTCATTTTTTTCTTCCATCTTTGGAACAGACTTTTTTTATTTTTAATTTGGCTTAATGTAACATGTGGATATTGACTTACAATAAAAGGTGACTTCCTATAAAACACTTATCAATTCCGTTAATGGAAGGGGCCACAGTGTGAGAAGCATCTGAGGTAACAACAAGCATGTGCTCATTTCAGGAGGCTCTCAGCTTTCTTCCTTAGTGATGAGCTTCAAATAATTTATAGGCCTCCGAGCCACAACAACTGTTTATGTAATTTTTGTCACTTGGTGATCTCTGCTGACTACCACTGTTCCTCTTTTACCAAATAATGCTGTATTGATGTTACATCCTCAGGCTGCCGCAGAAAGGGCATGCTTCTAGATGCAGCTGCAGAAAGGGCATTTATCCAGGTGTGGCTGAAGAAAGGGCATGCATCCAGGTGCATTTATAGAAAGGGCATACTTCCAGATGTAATGCAGAAAGGGCAAGCTTCCAAGTGAAGCTGAAGAAATGGCATTCATTCAGGTACAGCTAAAGAAAGGGTGTAGTTGGAATTTTATTTGGGAGTTAATTGGTGGCCCGAAGATGTCTCTGTGTCATTATTTAGGAGCTGG
>JAQHUG010000042.1:5131062-5143832 GCA_028555095.1 Dicrostonyx torquatus | reverse complement strand
TCCAGGTGCAGCTGCAGAAAGGGCACGCGTCCAGGTGCAGCTGCAGAAAGGGCATGCAAACAAACAGGTATAATGCAGAAAGGACATTTATCTAGGAGTGGTTGTATGGAGTTTGGATGAGAACAGCGTCATCGCAAGCCTCCTCCAAGAGGCAAGCAAGAATGAAAAGTACTGTGTTGAAGTTCAGACAAGCAATGAGATGGAAATCTGTGCATCTGCAGTCCCTCTGAGAGCAGCAGCCCGTCAGCTGCAGCTTCCTGGGGCAGGGGCCGCTGTGAGTTCTCAGCAAGAAAGCGCCTTGGCAAGCACTGGAAGTGTTTGTTGGCTTACAGTTCAAGTCCAGTTCTAGGAAACCCAGAACATAAAGTCAGAGGTTTCGGGAGAAAGTGGGGAGGGACTTTGAGCATGTTTACAAACAGAAAGAGAAAGAGGCAGACAGACTGAGAGAGAGAGAGAGAGAGAGAGAGAGAGAGAGAGAGAGAGAGAGAGAGAGAGAGAGAGAGAGAGAGAATTACCTTTTCTCCATCCCATCTCTACACAGGGATGCATGTCCACATGTGCCCACACGTGCCCACACCACCCACTGGGATCGTCAAACTGGTCTGTTCAGATTTCTGAGGCACAGAGCAGGAATGTAGCAAGCAGGGGACAGGAGGCAGGCTCCAGGTTCCCCGCCTACTGCCAGCAGAGCAGCTGTCTCAAATAGGTTGTTCACATTGATCATGCCAGTAAGACGTTCTTTGATGAGAGGGTTTGAGAAGAAGAAGGAGGAAGAGGAGGAGAAAGAGCAAAAGGATGTGGGGAGGAACAGAATAGGCAGAGGAGGGAGGGAGTAGAAGTTAAAAGCCAGGTTCTAGCAGCAGAGCAATGTAAAGGGCCCTCTGGGCACAAACGATCTCTATGCTGGGACTCACAGAGCCATCACTCTTAGGGTTAAAAGCTAAATGTCGGGAAGCCTGCCTCTTGCCTCCACTCTGCTCACTAACCACTGTCCTTTTTAAATTTTTATTACTTTATATATGTTGTTGAGTTGACAATGTTCACCATGGGACACCTCTGTAGGAGAAGTAACAGGACAGTTTTCTCGAGCTCACTTCAGAAAAACTGAATGATTTTTATTTTTCCAGGGTCTGTGTGACAGAGAAGCACTTGGAGTCCACCTACCCTATGGGTGACTCCCAGGAAATGTCTAAAAGTCACTGTGTGAGGGAAAGGGACACAGGGCAGTTGGGTGGGGAGCTGAGGAGTGAAAAGAGACATTGAGTCTTATGTGAATAGAGGCAGGACCTGTGGGCCTGAGGGAGCTGTGCCAGGAGCCTGGGCTGAGGGAGGGAGAAGAGGAATGCGCTGGAAAGGCAGCAGACATCGCCTGAGAGCCCTGTATGTCCAGCTGAACAACTTGAAACACTGTCCTTTCTTCCTTCCTTTTTCCCTCTTCCTTTCTTTCTTCCTTCCTTCTTTCCTTCCTCTCTCCCTCCTTTCCTCCCTTTCTTCTTCCTTCCCTCCCTTCCTTCCTCTGTCCATCCCTTCCTTCCTTCCTCCTTCCCTCTCTCCCACCCTTTTTCCTAATTTCCTACTTTCCTTCCTTTCTACCCCTTTCTTCCTTTTTCTCTTTTTTTTTTTTCAAGGAGATAATCAGACTGTGTGGAGATTAACCTGGTAAAAGGGTGTGGGGGAGGTGAAGTTGGCATGTGCCTGTTAAGAAACCTCTTGAGTTTTGGATTTCTGGATCCCAGAAATGGATAAAACCTACTTCTTCAGGGTTGTGGTGAGAACTAAGGAGAAATAATAGCTGCCATTACTCATCTTGGGCTTGGGTTGCAGGGAGTTATTGTAGGAGCCAGCCATGATAAGCTAAATATGAACAGATCACCCAAAGGAAGTTCTTTACTTCCAACCATCATCACCTGCCAGAGTAGAACTCAGCCATCAGTAAGTTTAATGGAGGCCTGGAGTCTCAGTAGTTTACCCTGAAGCAATACCTGGTTGCAGGAAGAACACAAACTAAGATTACCTGAGTACCATCCTAAAACAGACCATCCAAAGGAAATGCCTAATGTTCCAACCACTGTACATAGGATCACCTGCCAGCACACACTCACCAGGACACCCCTAGACAAATGTCAGCCAATCAGGAGTCCTGAACCTCAGAGACCCCTCACCCCCACCTTTACTACTATAAAAACCCAACTCTAACTGAGCTCAGGGTTCTCCGTTTATTCCAATACGTTGGACATGCCGGAGAGACTGAATTTGCAAACTTGCATAAAATAAAGGCTCTTTGCTTTTACAGATGGGACTCAGTCTCCTAGTTGGCTTTTGGGGGGACTTCACGGATTTGGGCGTAACAGTTATATGGGAGATTTTGAGTTTTACCCTGCCTGGGGTGAAATCTCAGCTCCCCTGTAGAAGCTGAGTTCTAGGGAAAGGGACACTTATTGTAAAATAGGGAGGCAGAAGAGCGCATGCCCCACAAGACTGTTGTGAAGACTTAAGCCAGGGTTGGTGGGGAAATACTTCTGTATATGCGTTACTTTTATTGGTTAATGAATAAAGCTGTTTCAGCCAGTGACTTAGCAGAATAGAGCTAAGTGGGAAAACTAAACTGAATATGCTGGGAGAAAGAAGGTGAAGACAATGAGAAGTCATGTAGCCACCACAGCAGACAGATGCCTCCAACAGTGCCGAAACTTTGATAGTAGGCCATGACCTTGTGGTAATACACAGATTAATGGAGATGGGTTGGTTTAGGATATGATAGCCAGCTAGAAATATGCTTAAGCTATTGGCCAAACAGTATTGCAAGTAATGCAGTTTCTGTGTGATTATTTCAAGTCTGAACAGCCAGGAATGAAGAAAGAGTCTCTGCCAACAAAATGGCACCAACATGGACAACCACATCCACATAAAACCTGAGAGAACTTGGAAATTAATTCTAGACACAAAAGCATAAAGTTAAGGATGGCTTCTTGGTAGCAGCATTTTCTCAGGTGGTCTCTGTTTGCTAGAGGCAAGCACATCTCAATTAAGAGAAGCTTCCTGACTTAGCTTTAGCTGCAAAAACCTTGCAGCCCTTTTAAGAGACTCTGCCACAGAACACTTAAATGGTGTTTATCAATAGCCGACAGCATGCTTCTTGGTGGTGGCAGCAACCTTGAAACTCCATAGAGTTTTGGCAATAAATGCAGCTCCCACCAGTACCTCTGCCATAAAGCTAGACTCTCAGAAATCTAAGGAATGGAGTGGATCTATATAGTTTTTGTTTGTTTGCTTTCCTAACAAAAATAATTAGCCCAACAAGAGTCCACATTCTCTGAACCTTCCTCCCCCTTATCCTTTGTCCTGATTAGCCAATCAGTTGAAATTGTAAAGCCAAGTTTCCACCAATGGGGTGAGACACAGTCACCACCTATATCAGGTATAAAACACAGATGCTATCTTGGCGATGTATGTTCAATAGCCCAATTTGCATTCTGCACACCCCCTTCTTACTAAAAGAAATACTTTGCCAAGTTACTTTTATTTTGTCCAAGTATTCCTTTGTGTGAGGTTATTATTTTCCAACATAAAAATGTATAAAATGTTATTTCTTTTATAGTGTGTTCCAAGAATTAAGGGAAGAAGAAAGCTGACATGTGGTTTTTAGAAAACATTCTGATTATAAACATTCAGATTATGATGTAATGTAGTCATCTGTTGGTGTCTGTGAGGCCAAGATCTCCCTCGGATCAGCATGCACTCAAGTCCCTTATGCAAGTTAGTTTAGTACTTGCGTATGTTTGAGGTGCATGCTGCCACATTCTTTGATTCCACTCTAGATGACTGGTAGTGCTGCATACAGTAAGAGCTGTGGCAAAGGCGTTACACTGTATGGTTTTAAGCAATGTATGTATGTATTAAGCAATGATGGGAAGAAAACAGTATTCAAAAGATGGAATGTATCCATTTTGTAACCGTATAGACACATTTTTAAAAATTAATTTAACCTCTACTTGTTAACTATGATGTCCACCATGATGTTCACAGTGGTGTGTACCATCAGGATGACATCAGAGAGGAGCAATCACAATCACACCAAGCCCCTCTATAAACACTCAGGAGAATTTCCCTACAAATAAGAATTTCTATGAGTATAGAGGTCAAGACCATGATGGGACACTCACTGAAACAGCTTACCTGAGCTAATGGGAGCCCACCAACTCCAGCCTGTCAGCAAGGGAACCAGCATAGGACCAAACTACACCCTCTGAATGTGGGTGACAGCTGTATGACTGGGGCAGACTGTGGGGCCACTGGCAGTGAGATCAGGATTTATCCCTACATCTTGTACTGGCTTTTTGGAACCCATTCTCTTTGGAGGGATACCTTGCTCAGTGTAGATACATAGTGGGGAGAGCCTTGGTCTTGCCTCAAAGCAATTTGCTTGTCTTTGTTGACTCTCCAAGGGAAGAGTTACCCTCTCTGAGGAGTGGATGGGGGGGGAATGAGATAGGGAGAAGGTGGAGGGAGCAGGAGGAGGGGAGAGAGAGGGAACTGGGATTGGTATGTAAAATGAGAAAAGATAACTTTAAAAAAACTAAAATAAATTTTAAAAAGAACAAATAAGTATTCCTGTGTCAATAGGAATCACACAACTTCAACATTTTTCTATAGCTTTTTTGCTGTTGTTCACTTAGAAATGGTCTGGTCTGGCCACAATGGCTTTCTTTCCTTGTAGGGATTCTAAGGAAGCCTCATGATGAACGGCAGCTGTGTGTTGACGTGCCTCCGCTTTAACCCTGAAAGGTCAAAGGTCACAAGGGTACTGTCCTTTTACAAGAACTTCAGGAGTTAACACTTTGGGAGAGAGTAGCTCTTCCATCTCTGAGGCTAGGTTATTGCTAACTCATTCTAAGAAAATACAGCCATCATCTAAAGCATTTAAACCACAATTAACAAGAACAGCTGTTCACAGTTCAACACTATCTACTCCGGTCACAGTCAATCAGCATTGCCTTATTCAAAGCAATCAGTCCACCCCACCGGCATGTGAAAGACACACTGAACATTGGGGAAGAAGGATTTTTGCTGCCTGATGGAACACTCCACCATTCCTATAGTAAACACTTGATTTCATGAGATAAATTCAAATGCTACAGAAATGTGAGATTTTTTGCATTTATGTTGTTATAAGAAAGATCCCTGAAGTGGTTAAGAACATGACTCACTGGTTAGGAACTGACCTAAGCTAAGTTCCCAGCACCTACATCAAGTGGCTCATCACCACCTGTAGCTCCAGTTCCGGGGAATCTGATGTCCTGACCTCTGAGGCTACTGCACGCATGTACTGCAGATGTGTGGCCACACATACATACACACGAATACAAATAAAATTTTAAAAATAGTTATTGAAAGTCTTGCAAGCTGAATGGACTATCCCAGGAGGGAAAACTCATGAATGGTTGTCAAGGCGTACTGTCGAGGTTGTCTGCAGAGGTGGAATTCATCTCCTTTATCTCTATCAGAATGGTTTTCCCTTAGTTTTCTCACCAGGAACCAGAAAAAGGTGAAATCACAGCTTTGTTGGCTTTGGACTGTAAGACACGCAACCAAATGTGGAGTGGAGAGACTGGGTTCCCTTGGATGTGTCTCATGTGCCCAGAAGCACAGCAAATCACTCAGCCAACACGAACAGTTCCAAGGTATTTCTCTTTAGTAGCTGCAGCAAACATTTCCCAGACAGGACACATGGCTGGCTGGTCAAAAGAAGAGCAAAGAAAATCATGGTGAAAATGAAATCAGGATCTAAGAAAATTTCTCTCTCTCTCTCTTTCTCTCTCTCTCTGTCTGTTTGTGTGTGTGTATGTACACATTATGTGTGCATGTCCACAACAGAATCCTCATTGCCATCAATAATAATGCTGATGGTTTTGACTGAAGCATATATTTGTATGACAATCAAGGAATCTTTAAATGAATGATAGTATGATCTCTAAGTTTCAATTAAAATACAAAAATTCAGAGTGACACGTAAAACAAAATGAAAACCACAGTGAAGTGGCTTCTCTTCGAAGATTAACATCTCAGGTTCTTGCTCTTTTGTCACAAAAGGCACGTGCCCTGGTTAGCCACTGTTTCAAAGGAGGTGACATATTTGGAGGAGACCTGGACTCATTCTGTAGCCTAAAGCAAGTCCACCCATTCTAATGGGTACAAATGAGGAATGAATGCCTGCGGTTTAAGCTGATGAGAGAGTGTCACACTTTGTTGTTTTGCAGATATTGACTGATGAGCAAGTATTGACATGGTTACTCTAAGCTCTTTCTATACACCAGGTCATTAAATCCTGTAAACAATCTGACATCATCTTGACTGCTTGTGTCTGGATGCTGAGACACAGCAGCTAATCCTCATAGTAGGTAAGCGCAGTGACCAGTGCAGTGCTGTTGCAGTGCTGTCCAGGCTCCAGGGCATTGCCTCTCAAGATTCTCTGCTTATGCTTTCGTCCTCTGCCTCCAAAACGCTGGTCCACTCAAGACTAACTACCTCCAACTCAGCAAGACCAAACTCACCTTCTTTCCTTGATGTCAGTGACCTTCCTATTTATTTATTGTCAGTTTCCCAGGACATCTAAAACCAACAAAGTTGAATCACCTGAAATTGTGGAGTTATAGGACAACAAGCCACATGGTACTGTGGCATTTCTACAAGAGTGGTGTAGGAGGGTTCTTCTCTATTTTGTGTGCTTTCATTAGTTAAATAAAGACTCTGCCTGGCCTATAGAATAGGACACAGCCCTTAGGTGGGCGGAGTAGACAGAACGGAAAGTGGTGAGAGAGAAGGAAGTGTGCCAGACGCCATGATCCTCTGGCCCAGATGGATGCAGGTTAGAATCTTCCGATAAGTCACCACCTCGTGGTGGCACACAGACTTTTAGAATGGGTTGAAATAAGATGTGAGAATGTAAGAATTAGCCAGAAGAGGCTAGTGACAATGGGCCAGGCAGAGTTTAAATGAATACAGTTTTCTTGTGGTTATTTTAGGCATAAACTAGCGGCCGCAGCCGGGAGCCAAGCACAGGGAACAAAATGGCCTCACTCCATTCAGGTGCTGGGAACACAACCTGCACCCCCTCTTACTACACAAGAGAAACAGTCACTCAGTGACTGTATCACCTGACTCCACCTACTGTGCCACACATCTTTGAAGGAACACTTACTATTTTTTATTCTGAATGTTTTCAACATTACAAAGGCGGTAACCAAGGGTACTGAAAATATTAAATATACAGATGAAAATGCTCCAAATTCTTATGATATCAATTGGAATTTTTAATTGATATAAAATCCATACAACATGAAATCTACAATTTAAACATTTTTGAAGTGGAGAGGGTAGTCTTTGTGCATTCATGGTATTGTCCAGCTATTACCTCCATCTGCCCCTAAAACATTTGTGTCATCCCGAAGGAAGCCATGTCTATTAGCAGCTGGTCTCCATTTCTCTCATCTTTCATCCTCAGGGAACTACTAATTCTATTTCTTTCCCTATGGGTTTGCCTGTTCTGAATAGGTGTTTGTGACTACTTTACTTCATTTGTCATAGTGCTGTCAAGGTTCATCCATATTGTAGTTAATGTATTGTTGTAATACATTAATATATAAATGTATTATTATTTCATTCCTTTTATATAGTTGAATAACATTCCATTATATAAATATACCAAATTTTATCTGATCACCAGATGATTTGGGTCACTTTCATTTTTTTATTATTAATAATTCTGCTATAAATGTTTATGACAAAATTTATTTGAATATGCTTTCAGTCCCTTGGGTGTATACACACACTTGGTGGGATTAATGGATTAATGGATCAGCTGTTCTTTGCTGATTACTCTCGCTAAAATTCCAGATTTCTAAAAACATTTATTTTCTCCATTTTGCCAGTTTGTCAACTGCTTTCTTCCTGTGGAGATACAGACACTTGGATTGTCCTCTGCACTGAAAGTTCACCAGCTATGGTAAGTTTTGATTACGTCTTTTATAAGCACATTTTTAAAAGTCCAGAAAAGGCTGGGACTATAGCCTAATGGTAGAGCACTTGCCTAACATGTTCAAAGACCGAGGTTCAGCACCAGTTTCAGCAGCATCACCTTCATCCCATAGGAACACAGGGAGACTCTTTCAGGGCATGAGAGACGGCTCAGCAGTTAAGAGTAATTACCATTCTGCTAGAGGACCCAACTTCAGCTCCCAGCACACAGATCAAGCAGCAACTCCTCTTGGCCTCTGCAGACAACTGCATGCACATGGTGTATATAAACTCGTGGAAGCACATGCACACACACACACACACACACACACACACACATGCAAATAAAAAATAAAATAACAGTTTGATAAAGTTCAGAAAGTCCAGCATTGTACACTATTTTTTTAAAGTTGAATCTCCATTCATCTATAGATATTATTATAATAAAATTTATCTTTCTGATTAAATGTTTTGTTACCATACAGCTTCCTTCTGAAAATGTATAAAGTAAATAACCAGAGTGTTCACAGCCCTCGGAAGTTAGCCTGCAAAACAGCCGTTTCAAAGAGTGGTGAGTTTCTGCCCAGGCAGCAACCATGCTCTGGAAACTCCTCCTCTTTGCTTGAGGACCACAGATAATAACTTTCTGCTAGCTCTGCATGATATTGACTGTCATCATGGTTTCTTTATGTCCTGCTTATTTTTACAAACAATCCAATTGTGACAACTCGTTCATCTAGTAACTCAGTATGAGAATGTCATGTGTTTTCTGCCACACGGGGATATGACGTCACCATGACCTACGTCAGTATACCCCACCCTTTGGAGATTGTGTTCTCCAATTCCCAGAATGTAAAACTTATATGCCACCTTATTTGAGAAAAAAAATGGTTGAGGCTGATATAGTCGCATTTCATTAAATTTATCTAAATTATCTATCATTTTTCTATCTATCCATCTATTTATTTTTCAGTACTAGGTACTGATCCCAGGACATTGTGCATGCTGGAACTATATTTAAATGAATTGAAATGAGATGCAATTTAAAATTCAATTCCTCAGTCACATAAACCATTTTTTCAGGTGCTCACTGTTCACATTTATTTAGTGGCTATGAGGTTGAACATGACAGAGATAGGACAGATATATCTGTATAACTGAATGTGTGTATATCTGTGCATATGTTTGTATGAAGCACCACAGAAAGAAGCATATTAGACTACCATCTGTACTGTGAACATCTGGTCAAACATCTGTAGAGGGATCTTATAGCCTTCAAAATATTATGAAGTTAAGATTATCTTTCTTGTATTTATTCACCTATAAAACCATTCAATCAAAAAACTATTTTTCAGAGTAAGTGTTTTCTTTAAAAGTTACTAATTGTATTTGATCTATTTATAGTAATATAAACATTTTTAAAGCTTTTTGATTTGACTAGCTAGTGAAACATTAAAAATAATGTAGGAATAACATATTAGATTCACTTCAGAATTTTTGCACCAGTTTTCTGTGATGACTATAAAAACTACTACATACTTTGTGGCTAAAATAACCAAAAAGTATGTTGTCATAGCAGAGGCCCATGGTACAGAGTTTCTGTGTACACACTCGGAGAGAGTCTGTACCTCGCGTAGTCTAGCTTTGAAAGGCCGTGTGCTGGCACTCTGGCTCCATTTTCACAGACTTTTCTTCACCAGCCTGCATGTCTCTTAGAAGGGCTAGAGAGGTGGTTTGTAAGAGCACTTGTGGCTCTTCATTTCCCAGGGCACTCACATCAGAGAGCTCACCACTACTCTAACTCCAGTTCCAGAGGTTGTTACACCCTCTTCTAATCTTTTTAGACACCTATGTGCCTGCATACACCATACATACACTCAGTCTCAAATTAATAAGATTACTGTCTAAAAAGAAGACATTACAAAAGATAGTGATAAAAGCCAGAGGATCATAAGACCATACCTCAAAAACCTACATTCTTAATTATAAAATCTAAACTAATGAATGAATTTCTAAATAGATATGACCTACCAAAGCTAAACCAAAAAGACATAACATCGACAGACAGCTATGAGATTGACACTGCAAAAACAACAAACAAAAACAAACATCAAATCCCTCTAGACTGAAATAAGCCCAGATTCAGATGAATTCACTATTGAATTCCACCTGAACTTTAAAGAAGAACCGAAACCAATACTCCTCAAGTTAGTCCATAAAATAGAAGAGGAAGGGGTGCTTCCATCATACCAACGCCCAAGCCAAACAAAAAGACAACAAAAAACTCCACAAAGCAATCACCTTGATGAACACAAACATAAAAGTTCTCAATAGACTATTAGCGAACTAAATTCAAGAACACATACAAAAGATCATCTACTACAACCAAGCTAACTTTATTCCAGAGATGCAAGGATGGCTCGAACATGTAAACCAATGAATATAATCCACCATCTAAATAAAAAGAAAAAAGGCCCTGAGACAAAATCTAGTACCCTTTCATGATAAAAACCTTAGTGAGACAGGGATAGAGGGAACATGCCTCAGTATAATGAAGACTTTTATAACAAGCTTGTAGGCAATACCATGATGAATGAGGGAAACATTTCCACTAAAATCAAACACAAGGTAAGGATTTCCACTCTTCCACTCCTATTGAGTACATTAATTGAAGTTTTAGTTAGAATAATAAACAAGAAGACAAATTAAAAATATAGAAAAAGGAAAGGAAGAAGTCCTGATGACACAATTTTATACATAGGTAACCCTAAAGACTCACCAGAAAACTCTTTCAACTGATAAACACTTTCAACAAATTGGAAGCATACAAAATTAACATTCAAAACTCAATAGCCTTCCTATATACCGATGACAAGCATACTGAGGAAGAAATTAGGAAAATAATCCAAGTTGTAATAGATGTGCGTGTGTACTCTTCAGGACCCTGAGACTCCTGAGCTGGCTCTGTGCTGAAAGCCTCTGCCTTGAGGACTAGTTCCATGGCACCAGAAGGCACCAGAAAAGCTTCCAAAGGGAGGAAACAACCAACAGCCCTATGTAGCTACAAGGCCTACGAACCACAAAAATTGCAAGCACGGCACAGTTACCTTAAGGGTGTGGTAGTGGCATGTGTACCTTGGTGGCAATCAGCATCCTTCTGATTTGAATAATGTCAGTTCAATCAAAGGAAAATCATACCTAACTCTGAAAACCTAACCAACAACCCAGGGCTAGTAAGGGCATGTACCTTGGAGGAGAACATCAAATCACCCTTTTACTAAACCAACAGAACTCTTAACTACAATCTAAATATTTGTCCTTATACCCACAGATGAGTGTCATCTTCACTCTTCAGTGAGGCCACTTCTCTCTGAAACAGGCCATTGAAAATGCAACGGTGTGGAGCTCAGTCCCAACGGATATGTCTACAGTGCAATGCCCGCACATAAGGCTCACAGGCCATTGTGAACAGGATCCCTGCTGTAGGTTAGAGTCCTGGGAGTATATGTCTAAGAATGGTACAGCTAGAGCATATGGAAGTCCTATTTTTAGCTCTAATGTTGTCTCAGTCTTTTGAGATTATAATATATCATTTCCCCTTCCCTTTTCCTCCCTCCAAACCTTCCAATGCACGTTTCAAGAACTTTTTTCTTTAATTGCTATTACATATATTTATATATTCCTAAGTATGCAAATATAACTTGCTCAATTATATAATTTTACTGGTATGTATATGTTTCCAGGGCAACAGAGATACCTGCACACTCATGTACATTGCAGCTCTGTACAACAGAGGTGGGAAATGAAATCAGCCTAGATCTTGTCCACAAACTGATGAATGGATATTGAAGATGTGGTCCATATGTAATGTGGAATTCTACTACATTGTTAAAGAGTGAGACTATGAGATTCAAGAAAATGGATAGCACTGGGAAACACTATCCTGAGTGAGCAACTCAGGCCCAGGAAGACGAGCACCATATGTTCTATCTCATATGCAGAATCTAGTTTGAATTCTTAGATTTCTGTATTTAATTTGAGTGGGGGTCTATAGAAACCATGAACCAATAAAGCCGTCTTATAAAGTGGAGACAGCAAAGTAGCATAAATCCTAAGAATGAGGTCTTAGGCAGGGTTGAAGTGGGGAAATAAAAGAGGGGAAATGGCTCACAAAAATTAAACACGTATTTAAAAATCGTATAGAAACCAAAATACATAATTTTTAAAATTATGTCTAAAATGTAAGAAAAAAGAATTTTTCAAGAGAAGCACCACTCATGAGTGGGGAGAGCTGTTCTTCCAAAACATAGGCTTTTAAACAAGAACCCAGTGCCAGGGGAGACACTGCCCTAAGAGCTGTTGGCCAGAAAGATCTCAGAAGTCTCCAAAGGATGCAGGTATTTGCCATTACTCTTGGTTGCACACTAGAACTAGATGATAAGAATATTTTGCTAGAGACATTACATATTTTGGCTACAGGACAAAGAAAAGTCAAGAATGGAACTGAGCTGAAAAACCTTTTTTTTCTGGCTCATTCACAGTGCCTGGACGCTATGCACTTTTCTAAAAATTTTATGGTTTCATTCTTTCTTTATCAGCCAAATAGAATTTCTCCGTCTTATGTAATACATTTTCAATATTGATGTCGGATTCCCCTCTGTATGCTGTGAATACCATTGGTTAATAAAACAACTGTCTTGGGCCTGCACAGGGCAGAATAGAGGTAGATGGGGAAAACTAAACTGAATGCTGGGAGA
>JAQHUG010000042.1:5115347-5130722 GCA_028555095.1 Dicrostonyx torquatus | reverse complement strand
CTTAATACAGTTTCTGTGTGGTTATTTCAGGAGTCTGGGTGGCCAGGAAACGAACTAGCAGCCTCCTACAACACAATATCTATTCAATTGATAGACATGTATGATAGTGAATGAGAAAACTCAATGGTCTTGCCCATGTAGACTTCTGCTACAATATGCTACATATGCCGTGTGCTACAATACCTGACCCACCAGACATATACCCACTGGCACAATAGTGGCATGAGTATATTTGGGATAATAAACCTCTTTGTGATTGTATTTGAAGCTCACTCCATGAGAAGAAGTGTATACCTAGTGCTATAAACATGGTCAAAAGTCTATGACTGGGGAAAGTGCCCAAGGGAGGAACACATTACTTTTGTTTCCTCAGATGAAATGAACATATTGCCAAACTACCTTTAACTATTTGTGTTTGTGCCCATAGACTACTAGTTCAGCTGTCAGTCTGGAATGGAAAGAGACTCTTTTTCTCAGAGGATGGCAGTTAATATAGAAACTCGTATTCAGTTAAAGTGCTAAGAATAGATGACTGATGAGTGCTCAGCCTTGAATGGGCTTCATTCCCACTCCACACCACCTATCAAGACAGAAGAGCGGGTGGAAAGAACTAGGACCAGAGGGTGGGAAAGACTATCATGAAATGCTCCCATCTGGATATGACATTATCGTGTCAACCATGAACACACAGGAGCTATGAAAACCTGCACAAGCTGGGCCTCCTGACTTTCCACCATGCATGCAAGAAGTACCCTCATCCATCTCTTCTTGAGGAGCTAACAACTGTTCAGATTTCTGGAAAAGAGCTGCCATGTTCTCTAATGGTGTAGCCCATTGGAGGACTGGAGGAAGAAGTATGGTTCAGAGAGAAAGAAAGGAAGGGGGATATCAAAGGGTAATGGGAAATATATAAATATATATACATATGTGTGTTCACATATACATATGAATATATATGCAAGCGTGTATTCAACAATAAAGAAAAACTCTTAGTACTGTGTGTTGTGGAACTTGTCTGTAACCACAGCATTTAGAAGTAGAGACAGGAAGTAGAGGTAGAAGAAGTAGAACTTGTGGGTGTGCTACAAGTTCAAGCCCAGCCTGGTCTACATAGTGAGTTCCAAGCCAATCGAGGCTACATAGTGAGATCCAGTTTTAACAACAACAGCCAAAACAACAATAACAAAGAGGCTAGGAGATGCCTCAGGGAGTAAACTGCGTGCAAATGTGAGGACTTGAGTTTAAATACCCAGAACCTACCTAAAGCTGGATTTTATAGCACGTGTCTGCAATACAGTACTCTCATAGAGAGAGAGAGATAAGCGGTAGAAAGAGGAGAATCCCCAGAAGTTTGTGGGGTACTTAGCCTGGCTGGTATATGAAGTATGAATAAATAGGCCTTGCCTTTAAAAACATAGAAGATGAGGGTGTGCTTTATAGTAAATCCATGCTGTCATTTACACACGCAAATGCACGCATGTACATACATGTAAAGAGAGAGATTGCAAGTTAAATAGCAGTTCATTATACCTGTCATCTTTCTTACAGAAGTATTTTAATTTATCTGGTTTGAAAACTACCTATGAACTAAGAGTTTCAAGAATTATTCCCTGACATCCATGAACAAAGATTAATGGCAATGTCAATACTGAAGCTTGACTACAAAGGCCTTGAAAGAAACATGGAAGAAGGCTTTACAGACAGACACTGAAGGATCATTACATATGGATTGCTTAACATTTTCATTTCATGCTTGAAAGTGATTAAGTTTATGATTACACATTTGACAGTGTTAAAATATCAACAGCTGAGTGGAAGAAACTAATCCTAATTAAATAAGGATGATTTCTAAATCTTAGGATATTAAACCCTAGATTTCATCTTGAGTATATTTTGTCAGATACTCATAGCTAAGTAGATGTATTTTGAAAAGTACGGAGTTTTGTTGTGGAGCAACAGCAGAGGAGAGCAGACATCCAGCCCTTAACCATTACAAGGGCTTACAAAAGGGAATTAACGTAAGTGAACGTTGGTGGAATATTACAGAGCAATGAACTGGAATACATTCATGGACAAGCATGCATCAATGTCTGGGGCAGGTGGTGGAACTGACCCCCACCAGCCACAACACTCAGGAGAGCAGGCCCTGCACCTCGCAGGAGCAGCATAAATGAGCCAACCTGTTAGCAGAGGTGTGGGTGAGTCAGCTCCGCAATTGTGAGCATGGGAGAGCTCTCCTCGTTTCTCATCTGTCTTATAGCAGCATGGGCAGTGAAATGCGACTCCTCTGCTCATCAATGCCTGTGGCAGGTGGGAAAGCTGGCCCTGTGGTTATGACAATGGGAGAGCTATCCCTGACCTATACCAGCTGCAACATTTGGGAGGGCAGGCCCTGCACCTTGTCAGGGCAGCACAATAGAGTCAGTCCTGTTAATGTGGTGTGGGTGAGCCAGCCCCTAAATTGTAAACATGAGAGAGTTACCCCCAACTCACATCTGGCAGACCAACCCTACAGATGCCCAGGCCCAGACCCAAGGATATGACTTGGCCTGCCCCATCATCTACCTGATCTATGATCTGATGGAGCATGTGAAGTGACCTGGCCTGCAGACCCAAAGCTGCACTATCTCCACAACACAGGGAGACAACAGGGTATCCAGGAGGAGTCCTAGCAAGGGACCAGCATCGATAGGGTAGTAGAAACCAAAGGTCTCAAACCAGACCAATGGTTCCTTGCACTGAACAATTTTAAGTTAAGACAAAGGGGTTCATGACATAACTTACTATGTCACACTGAAGCTTTCGTGATGAGTATTTTGGTTTTCCCTTTTTAAATTTTCTTTTTTTGCCATTCCTTTCCTTTTTTTTCTCTTAAATTTGGTTTTATTTGGGGGTGTGTGTGAAGGAGCAGAAGGCAGATGTGAAGGGATGGGAAAATGAATAGGATCAAGATACATGATGTAAAAAGCACATAGAATAAATAACTGTTTTTACAAAAAAGTGTGGTGGAGAAGGCATGGTGGCAGGAATATGAGGCATCTGGTCATATTGAATCCAGGGTCAAAAATCAGGGAGAGATGAGTGCTGGTGCCTAAGTTCTCCTTTTTATCACTCATACTTAGGGTGGGTCTTCCCATTTTAATTAACCTGATCTAGGAAGTCCCTGACATACACATCTAGAGGTTTGTCTCTCAGATGATTGTAGATCTTGTCAAGCTGACAATCAATACACCATGGGTGTGAGAAACCTTAAAGCTGTTCATGCTGGGTCTTTTAGAACAGACCCACTTGTCTATTGATGTATATAGACCCCAGTTTGAACAGTGCTGTTCTGCATTGTCCTCTATTTGGGAACAAGTCCTTTAGTTTGTTATCCATAGGAGTAGTGTGAGCCGCACTGATGCATCCATTTCTGTCCCGGAAGTCAGGAATATTTTGTGTGCCTTCTACCTAGGGAGATTTAATTAGATGAGAATTCAAATTCATCTTATTTATCTTACTTCATCTCTTTATGCCTTTTTGCACACTTGAATGTTTTAAGCTTTATTGAAACCAAGTGTTCAGTTACCCAATTTGATCGTGCCAATCTATTCATTTTCAAGCATTATTTTTAAAAATCTTCCTCAGTTAACATTCTCTTTCTGTGCCTCTTCTGGTTTGTTTTTGATTTATGGACTTTCCGTGATGCTTCTGAGACAGGGTCTCATGTAGTTCAAGAATGCCTGGATCTTGCTCTGTCTGAATCTGCCTTGAACGCCTGATCCTCTCCCACACCTCTCAACTTCCGGCACTAGAGTTGTGGACCACCATGACCAGCTAAAGTTACACTTTTTGTTTGTTTGACTTGAGACAGAGTCTTACTCTGTAACCCAGACTGACCTCAAACTCTCAGTAATCCTCCTGCCTCAGCCTTCCAGGTATAGGGTTTATTTATCATAGATGTCATTTTTCAAACCTAACTTCTCAGACTTTCTTGATCTAAAATATTTTAGAAATGATATAATCTTATGAAAGGTTATTTTTCTTGTGCTATATCTAAGAAAGGCATTTGTATCAAATTTGAAGGAAATTTTGAAATGTTTTCTAGCAAAGATCCTCATGAGCAAAGAGCAATCTGCTTCTGTAGCAGAAGAGGACAGCACAGCCTTGCAATTTCTCATTCAAAATACTGCGGCATCACATTAAAAATACTTTTGTTTAAATATCAGCATTTCTGCTTGTCCATAAAAGCTACGTGGGACAGAAATAATGTTTTCCCAAGTGGTCCTTTTCTACATTAGTGTCACTAAACTAGACATAGGAAAAAGGAATGAGATGTTGAAATGTGTAACTTGGGTCAAAATGTCAGTGCCTTGAACTTCCAAGGTCACAACAATTTAAAGAAAAGAGCTGAGGTCAGTCTGGTTCTGACTCTTACCTCTGTTATGGTTCAGTTTTCTATAGAGTTGACACAGGTGAGAAAGGCAAAGAAAAAACAAGATGCAAACAGCTAGATGTTGGTGCAATCAAAGAACTATATTACTGCAAAACCTCCTCAAACCAGTTGGAACTAGCACAGAAGACTAGCATGACAGCTAACAGTCCTGTACTTTTATAACGGTATCTCCATCATCAACTTGACAAAACTTCAAGATGCACAGGCTGGAAGGAATAAAAAGTGACACAAATGGAAATTAGACATGAGCAGAAATAACCCTATCATATCGGATAAAGTTGACTTTGCATTATGAACTATCCAAAGAAACATCATGCAACATTATTTTCTGATAAAGGGATCAGTTAGCAAGAAAATTTTAGGACTGTAAATATTTGTGCACTCAAAACAGAACCCCTCAAATATTTAAAGGAAATATTAGATCTAAAGGGAGAGATGGACTCTCTAACAATATCAGTGAGAGGATATAGCATCTCAGTGGGAAGGTAATCCCAGCAGATAACTAATACACAAACAGCTTAGTATAGATCAGAGAGACCTCGTAGGCATCCACAGACCATTCCACACAATAGAGGGCAATTAATGAGATTTCAGACTTTATATCAGAACTAAATAACACATTTGTTAAGGTTTCCCATTTATAAAGGCTACTCTGGTGATGTCTTGGAAACACAGGAATCTACTTCTACAAACCATCACATCTGTGGATCGTTTGTGCCACAAAACCTCGTGTTTCAAAGAGGAAGACTGAAACTTTTTACTTTAGTTTTCTCTTCCTTCCTCTCTCCCTCTCTTCCTTCTTTCCATTCTTTCTCTTCCTTCTTTCCTCTCTTTTCTTTCTTCTTCCCTGTCTTTCTTCTCTCTCTTCTTTTCTCTCTATTTTCCTTTCTTTGTCTCTCTCTGTGTATCTCTGTCTCTGCTCCTCTCTCCTGTGCATCCTCTATTCTAATTGTTTTGTGTCTATTCATGGTAATTGTTTCCATGTCCATCATTCTATTTGTCATCTCGTGTTTCAAGAAAGAACCAACAAAATCTGTGGTCACTTTATTTATGGAGTGTATTAAAAGTTCTTTAACACTATGCCTAACTTTAAGATGTGTTCATATGTATATGTATAATGTGTATATGTATATGAGTTTGTGCACGTGTGTGAATATAAGTGTTTTAAGGATATTTTTAATGACTATAGTCACTTTTGGAAAAACGTGTTTTTCAAGTTCCTTATTTTAACCAAGCTGAGACAAAATTCAACTCTAAAAATTTGAAGTTAAAGAGGGAAAAAATGTTCATTTCTGTATTCCAGTTTAATTGCTTACAAAGGCATCTTGAGGTTTACTGATGATCTCAGTGGGTTTTGTGGCAGCATAACTGTAATTTATCTTTTACAATGTATTTGGGGAAGCAGTCTGTCTCTGAGCTTTCATACCTTTAAAGAAAGGTAGCATAACTAGGCAAACAGTTGACAAACGGCCCGCATGCTGCTGTGAAGGCAATAACAACAACAGAACAATAAAAACGCCTGGTTTTGATCCTGCCTTTGGTTGGCTTGTGAACCCAAATGAGAAAATATTTTTTTTAATAAAATACAATTCCCAAGCATCTGTTATAAGAAATCTTAAATCTTGAGCAAATAGTTAATTTAAATTTATTAAGAAAATATAGAACTGTTAGCATGTTTGATACTTAAGACATTACATACTTCTTTTTCTGTGCTGCAGGTGCAGTGTCTCGGGCTGCTTTTAATAGTCACAATTTCTAAATTTTCTAAGGAAAAGTAAGGCAGAAAGGAAGTGTGGAGTCAGATAGAGATATAAACACACTCACAGTGTATTCTGAATAAAGAGTAGAGAAAAGGGTAATGCTATTAGATGAGGAGTCCACTTACACGAAGAATTAGTCCTGACATTAAGGCCTGACAATACAGACAGATGAGTACAGGACCAGAAGGCTAGGGCATGCTATAAACAGATTGAGAGGGGCAAAAATTAAAGGATAACATTGATATAAATAAATCGGTGATAGCTAAAGTTTATTAAGCTTTCTGAAGTTCAAAATCCAATTTCCTGAGATAAAACTAATGTCTGATTCCCTCATTTGAGACCCCCAGATATGTCTAGGTGGGTATCTAGTTGACAAGAATTAACCATTGATGTGGGATGACTTAGCATAAACCAAAAGAAAGCAAGAGACATCAAAGAAATTAAGCAAAACCCCATGTAATAAATTCAATAGATATAGAAAAAGCATGAACTGGAATTTCTGTCAGGATAAAAATCTCTATAGTCTACAACTCAAGTATATGAGGAACATACCTCAAAATATTGAAGTTGAATTAAAAAGAAAAAAGAAACCAGCCTTTTAAAACCAGCCTTTTACTGAATAGGTGTAGGCTTTCCTCTTCCTACTATATTAGAAACGAGGAAAGGGTGTCCATTTTCGCCACTCATGTTTAATATAGTACTGGAAGTCTTAGCAGAAACAATTAAGGAAAAGAAAAAAAATAAAGTGATTCTAAATTGAAAAGGAAGATGTTAATTATCTGAGTTGGTAGATAACAAGCTTCTATATTTAAAAGAATCCAAAATTTGGACAAAATACAACACACAAAGAGAGTAACAATTTTATACTAATAATAAAATGACTCAAAAATGAGCTAAGAAAGCAGTCTGACTCTCAATTGCTATAAAAATAACAGTAACCAAGGCAATAAAATGTCTACAGTGAAAGGTATGGGACATGGATTAAAGAAATTACGGAGGATATACAATAGAGGGATGCTGGATGTTTGTGGATCCGAAGAATAAATACAGTGGAGAAGGGCTGGAGAGATGGCTCAGCACTGCTGTGTACCTGCCGCTACTGCAGAAGACCGCGATTTGGTCCCAGCACCCACATCAGCCAGCTCACAACCACCGGTTACTTCAGTTTCAAGGGACTTGCCACCCTTTTCTGCCCTCTTTGGCCACATCCGTGGTGTGTATGCATGCACTCAGTCCTCCCCACATATAAAATAAAAATAATATAATAAGTCTTTTAAAAGTATTGTAAAAATGATCACATGACTCAAAGAAATATGGAGATTCAGTACAGTTCCCATCCCCATAAATATGCTGCCTCTGGCATGACGAGACTGCAGTTACAAGCACATATGGTGCACACACATACATAGTAGTAAGTTTAAACAAACAGGGAAGTAAAAATCACTTTCATAGTAAAATATCCTATAAGTTCTATGAAATCAAAAAGGATCCAAATAGCCAAAAGCATACTGAGAAAAATAAACTCCAAACAAATGAGCAAAAGTCAAGGTGATGAGGAACAAGCATGAACGGAAAGGTCTCCTGAGCCATGAAAGGAAATAGAAAGAGGATTCCTAGCTTCCGCTCTTTCATGGTTTATGAAGAGGTGTGAGTGTGTAAGAGTGTAATTGCTAGTGGAAGTATAAATCCCAAGAGAAGAGTCACAGCCTCAGAATGGCTCTTCTAACTGTACAGAAGTTCACTGGGTGTAGAGTTTGAAGCTGGGCAGATGTTTGAGTGGCTAAGTTAATTAAACTGTGTGATGTTTTATTGGTGAATTTACCATAATAAAGTGAATTATATGGAGAACAAACAAACAAACAAATGTGTCAGCACCACAGCACCCGATAAAACTGTAGTATGTGAACTTCCGGTATCACCAACGCCGTGTGACCCCCGGCTACTTCAATGGCTGTAAGAGATAAGCTACCTTTTGGACCACAGTCAGAAAGTTCATTCAGCGTGTCTGTCTGCGTTCACCCAGAACGTGGACTGTGGAAACGGGGTAGACGGTCTTGGATAACACTGAGAACACGAGCATTTTCAATAGCCTAAGGGTTCACACCACAATTAAGGTTCATAGTCAGAGTGTTTTAAAGGCAGTTTTGAAAAACTATCCTTGCAGGCACTTCCTGATGCAGCTGGTGTGCAGAAGTAAAAGGCCAGGACCAGACGAATAAAACTTGAGCATTTGACGACCTCACTTGGAGAAATGAAATCCCTGCGCTCTTCATGGCCATAAGCAAAGCGCACTTATTCAGCCATTTTATCAGTGTGAGATGGGCAGAGCGCAGATGTCATTTTATGACTCCTGCTTCCTCCAGTTGCCAAATAGTGCTCTGGAACTGTTTCTCATAGCAGACAGCTTAGTGCCCACAACAGACTTCGCAAACTCTATCATTTTACCAAGATTCATTCTTTTGTAGCACTCAAATTCCGATCCTCAGTTCAAACTGTTTTATATAGAACGAGCAAAATCACTAGAAACACATGGAGTCAGAGAAAGTAAACCGAGCTCGGGAGCATTGGTGGCATACGGAAAGGGTAATTATGATACACATATAAGCGTGCAAGTTTGAAGAGATCAGTCTTGAACTCCCGAGTCCGGCTCGGATGGAGAGCAACAGAAGCGTGGAAGTGGCTAGCAGTGGAGATAGAGGGCAGTGCTTTGGGGGTGTTTGTGGGGACCTCTGCCTGCAGCTTGATGTGTCACACAGCCTGCAGGTGCGGCCCTGCTGCTTTCCTTCTGTCCTGAGCTTATGACCAGATGTGCGCTGCTGCTTTCCTTCTGTCCTGAGTTTATGACCAGATGTGTCAACTGAGAGGGCACGGAGAGAAAAACCAAATAGCCAAACCTCGTTCAGAAGAATACACTAGCAACTAACAAAGTATTTTCTGATGGAAACGGAATTGTCAAGTGAAGAAACATCTCCCTACCTCAAAAGTGGAATTCAAGAAGAGAGGCGCTCACTAATTAAAATCCAAATACATGTATGAATTAGTGAAATGGTAAAATAAAACCCACTGAGATTCTGCGATTCCCTACGGCTCTCCATTGTCACCTGACTTGCTTGTTGTTCAGAAGATAGTTAAAAGCGGATCACGCCCTCTACCATCGTATTCCCATCTATGTTTCAATGTGTATCTCTTTAAAAATCAAAGAAAATTTCCTTTATAACAAACATACTGTGTGAGTAGACTTTTAAATAAAATTCATCACTTAAAAGAAAATACAGGAGGCATCAGGAGTTCAAGGTCATCCTCAGCTACTTACAGAATTTGAGGCTGGTTTGGAATACGTAAGACCCTGGGATTCCATCAAAAAAATAAACAAAGAAAATACTTCCTGTTTCTATAGCATCCATCACAAAATAAAATACACATGAAAGGACAAAAAGACGTAAAGATAAAATTGAAATAAGGATAAGATGGCAAAATTAAGCCAATAACAAAAAGTATTAAACACGATGCTCCCTGAAGGTCTTAGGTCTCATTCTAACTTTAAGTCCAACCCTTGCCTCACTAGGGCTAGGCAGGCAGAAAACCTGCCAGTCACAAGTCTATGAAGGAACATAGCTTTTCCAGTCCCTAAAATCTATGAGGAATTTCTCCTTGATATCTTCATGAAGAAGACAATGTGAGATTTATGAGACCATAAACTTTACAAAATCTCCACGATAAATACAAAAACCATTTTGTGCTGCTCCCGTCAGCGTGCCCCAGTGGCAGGACACAACAGAGAGCTGAGGTTCAGGGGAGCCAGAGTCATCCGCTAAGGGCCAGAGCCCCACCTCACATCCACCGGGCTGCCACCATCCCAAGATAGAACATAAAGCCCCTTCATTTCAGATACACGTTTAATTTCCCTCGCAGACTCCCAGCATCCCAATTCCCCCATTAATAACACAGTCCTAATTTTAAAAAACTCAAATCCAGCTGTTACTACTTTTAAGTGCTGTTATCCATCGCGACTCAGCATGACACCAAATGTGTCTTCCACATTCATTCATCATTTGTGAATTTGGCCCGGACACTGGATTTTCTTCCCCCGTTGTTCAGGAAGGGTGCAAATGCCAAAAGCAATCAATCTACGCAGCAAATCAATGTGAACAGCCATCAGAGGGAAACACTAAGCCTGCAGCATTTTTTTTTTTTCTTAATAGCAGCTGAATTTGTCTTTGGATCTAATGACTACAATACCCATACACTAAAGGGCCATCTCCCTTCAGTTTATTAAAATAAAAATAAAATAAAAGTAAAAACAAAAACGAGACCTTTTCCCCTGGCTTTGCAATTTCCAAGCTGCGGGAACAGCTTGAGGCTGGGGGCGGTGATCTTGCTCAGTCAGCGGAGCCCGCTGGGCACCCCAGGCATCCTCAGCTCTACCCCCCATGTGCCGCGGCATGGATCCTCCTTAAGCACTTGGTTTCCCAACATCCTGTTACCCACTGAGGATATCTATGGAGGTGCAAAATGCAATTTCTTTGTGTCCTCTGTGTGTGTGACATAGCTCATCGCGTTTTTTAAAGATTTCCTCTTGGCTTCTGCTAACAGCCTTTGCTAGCTTCCCCCAGTCCTGCTTAGCACATGCCTAAATAAACCTGTTTGATGTTGCCATCTCTCAGGAGTCCAACCAGAAAACATCCTGAAATCATATATTTATGTGAGCTGACAGCAAGAAACAATAAGGAAACATAAGAAAATCTGAGTACATAAACAATTTCTTATGAAATGTAAGGAAAAGAATGAAAAAGAAAAAATATTTGGAGCAAATTTGAACAACCCACAGTGGTAAAATCTGTCCTAGTCACACATTTCAAGTTTTCTTGGGTAGAACATTCTCGTTTTGAAACCCCAGCAACAGCTCCAGGAAAAAAAAATGTCTTTGAAAGTTCTGTTTCAGGGAGCATCCCTGTATGCCTGGGAGATTTTCACCTTCTGGAAATTATTGCAAACAGCATGCAAATCACCAGTGCAGAAACCAGAATCAAGGTAATGGATGGCCTTTAAAAAGACGGGGATAAAAATATTCAAGAAATACTATGCTCAAGTTGCTAATGTTGATACTTAGGAGAAAATTATTCCCTGCAGGCAAGAAAGTAGGCAAGATGCCTGAGAGTGACACATAAAATAACAGTATTAGAGAAATAAACTTGGGAAAGCCAGGAGCAGATCGAGAAAGCTGTCAGAGAGAGCATCCGGCAGGTTGAGGAGGATGTTAATACAAGAGCTGGAACCAACCACCAGCTCACCTTTATCTCCAGTAGACCACACAGAGTTTTGTTGTGTTTAGCCTGTGATATTTCTATTTATGACTAAATACTTTATGAGTACCCCAAATACAGTCTTTAATTTGAAGTCTTCACATTAAAATGTCTACTGTTGTATCACCTTTTTTGGGGGGGGTTGTTTTTTTGTTTGTTTTTTTCTTAGATATTTGCTTTCTAAAATCCAAACTACTAATTTCATGTGCCTCACAGTGACTCCGTCTTGATCGAGAGCTTCATGTGCTTACTGTGTTCAGTACCTGAAGATTTACAGTACAGTCAAGGGACTCACAGTTACATTTTAAAGACCAAACTGGAGGCTACGATTTGGGTAGTTTTTTGGAAAAGTTCAAGCTCCATATTAAAAGCAGGAAGAATTTGGGATTTGGAGGCCATTGTAGATAGGATGATGTGCACAGAAACCGTCAGTCAAAGTGGGAAAGCTCATGTCGCATGTCTGGCAGAGCTGTGTACAAGTCAGTTCTCTTTACATCAGAAGGATGTAAAAGCCATCCTTCTGGCCAAGCCAAGTGCACGATCTGGAAGATGCTGTATGTGCTATGCACTCTTTAGGGCCACGGGGGAAAGCAGCACTGTTTCCTCAATGAATGCACCTAACCACAGCCACTGTGATCAGAGTCCAAGAGGAGTCTCTCCGGGAAGATGTGGGCATGATTAAAGTTTTTGGTAATGAGCTCTTCCTCGCTGCTTTAGAAGTTACATTGCTTCAACTATCCAACTCTTACAATGCACGGAGCGCCCTTCTGGAACTCATCCACTTCTCCATCCGCCATAGCCAAGTCTTTTTTTTTTTCTTCTAATTAAGGGCTTCCAGTTCTTAATTGCCTAAATCTCTCTGGGGAAGTCTCAATTCACAAATCACAGATTGATTTGTTTGTGGTGGGACAAAATTACTGCTTTCCCTGTAGTTTTAAATTCTCTTCTAAATACCTGTATGAATCTATGATTGGGGTCATTTTTAATATAAAGTAGTAGTTATATTACAGAAGAGAGATTCTTAATGGCTTAATCCATATTTAGACTCACCATAGGCCCAGAATCCCAAGTTTTATAATCAGGCTTCAAGACTGGAATAAAAAGAGGAATGAGGATTACAGGAAATCCTTTAATTCCCTACATGATATTCTAATTTGAAGTAATAAATGAGAGTGACTATTCTCTCTCTCTCTCTCTCTCTCTCTCTCTCTCTCTCTCTCTCTCTGTCTGTCTAAATCCTTCACATTTTTTGCAGAGTTCATAGAATGTACTGAATATCCTGGGAAGCTCGTTTTCAAATAGCACTTTCTAGGTCTTCATGGCCAACAAAAGATCATCTTTGAATCTGGAACAAAGAAGCCCCTAACTGCTTCATCAGCAGCGTATTCCACTGGCACTGCTGACAGCGCTAGATGTCTGCAGAGCTCTTTATCTTAGAGAAGCGACTGTTTTCTCTGCTACTTCCCCAACCAAGCAACGCTAAGGACATTTACGTTTTCTATTATGATTAGTAGCAAGACACAGAATTATTTTTTTCAAATCCTGGGCACCAAACTAGAAATACAGGAACTGAAAACATTACTTCTTTGGAGGCAGGATGTCTAAACACTGTTGTAGTTATTTGGACAACAGCTGCATAGACTGGTAAATGTTACTCACTGGAATGGTAGGAAATTATATATGAACTTCCATTAGAGTTGACATCATTAGGACCTAATTTTTATGCCCTACCACTTGGGGTGCAGCAGTTCTTGAACAAAAACAAAAAGATGAGCTATGACAGCTTAGAAGTCACAGCTGATGTCAACTGCCTGTGTGCTTGCTTTGTCAGCCATCCCATGATTTAACACAAATTGTGTCAGAATCACCAAAAAATTGCCGTGTGATCTTTCATTCATTTTTTTTCTTGGTTTCTTTGCACGATGACCTGATTAAAAGCTAATGACACAGAACCTCCCGGTGACAAATATCCCTTAGAGAACTCCACCCCCTGATCTCTGCTGTGACTCTCCTGAAAATTCCTGGGACTGTGCTGTCTTCCCACAAGGGCCAGTTCAGCTGCCCATTTCTGCCACGTAATCAAGACACTCCATGTACCAGGATCCCAAAGGACTTTCTCTGCTCTAGACATTCCCATCTAATCAGTATGAAAAACGTCCATCGTAGTAAATGCCACTTTAATTATAAGCTTGCTTCAACTGGATTAGATTCAAAATAAGCATGCTTAAGACAAAAATTAGATCAGAAAAGCAAAATTAGTAATCGAGCTGCTGGGACAAGAGTCCATTTTTATTTCACGATTAAGTGGTTTTCTTTTCTAATTCTCATTTTAATATGTAGACCATTATCTGGTGCCATTCACCCGCTCACAAGTCACTCCGTTTCCTTTCCTGGGTTTACTGTCTCTCTCCATTTCAAGCCTCCTCTAATACTGGTGCTGGAGTGAAACCCTGGGGACAAGGAGTATGAACACGGGCACTTCAGTCAGCCTTGGCTTCAAATTCTGGCTATACCACTTTTTTAGCAAAATAACCTATGTGCCATATGTATTTCTCTGTACATCACCTCTTCAGTCCTAGGACAGTGAGCGATAACACTTATTTCACAGGGTGGTTTTAAGGACACAGGAAAGAGTGTATATAATGTCTTTGGCAGATGGACTGGCAAATATAGCAATATCACCTGAGAAATTCTAGTTATTGAAATCAGAAGAAGGATGCTTACTTGATCTGTGTATAAATCTGGAACGCAGAAGGCAAGCTCCCACTCTAGCTCTGGCTGGTGAGACCTGGAGCAGGCTGTTTCACCTTGGTGTGCTGTACTAGTAACATAACACAGGGATAAACAACCGTGTGCCAGGTGTGGTTCCTGGGTGCCATGTCTACTAATACAAGGTTCTCCTCAAAGATTACCTCATCTCTACTTACATCTGTGCAACAAGGTAGCCAGGAAATCTTCCTCCGAAATGCCCTGTAATAATTAAGGAGATAATTATGACTTAAAGATTCCCAGGGTTAACTCTTCTTTTTTGAACCCTAAGGCCAGGAACAAAATCTCTTATCAAAAAATATGAAGCTGTAGAGAAACAGACTTCTCACGGATGGCAGGTTGCTGCATGACTAGAACAAGCTGAGCTAGAACCACGTCTTCCTATTTTTTATCCATTTGACAGATTCAGATACATCAACAGGGCAACCAGCACAGCTGACCGAGGCTTGTGAGAGATGCTAAACCCTAGCAGTGTGTTGCTGATAATGTGGGAGAACCAAACACCTCAGATGTTCTAAAAATGAGACTTCCTTTTCTAGTCAGAGATAAAAATACTATCTAGGAAGCAGCTGCATTATAATAGGATACACAAAAGAGTTACAGGGTAGTTAATTTTGTGTCACAGTGTGGCTGAGGTAAAGTAAAGCTACTTTGGGGTACCCATGAGATTGTGTCTTTAAAGTGCTCTTGTGAGTGTGTATGTGTGTGTGTGAGTGTATGTGCATGAGTGTGCCTGTGAGGGAGTTTCTGTGAGGACTGAATGTGTGTGTGTGTATGTGTGTGTGTGTCCCTGTAAGGGAGTTTCTGTGAGGAATGAGTGTGTGTGTATGTGTGTGTGTGTGAGTGTGCCTGTGATTGAGTTTCTATGAGGATTGAGTGTGTGTGTGTGTGTGAGTGTGCCTATGAGGGAGTTTCTGTGAGGACTGAGTGTGTGTGTGTGTCTGTGTGTGTGCGTGTGTGCCTGTGAGGAAGTTTTTGTGAGGACTGGGTGTGTGTGTGTCTGTGAGAGTGTTTCTGTGAGGATTGAGTATGGGTGAGTGAGTGCGCCTGTGAGGGAGTTTCTGTGAAGACTGAGTGTGTGTGTGTGTGTGTGTGTGTGTGTGTGTGG
>JAQHUG010000042.1:5090809-5106308 GCA_028555095.1 Dicrostonyx torquatus | reverse complement strand
AAGTTACCATGGTCATGGTGTCTCTTTGCAGAAATAAAAACCCTGAGACAGTGGGATTTTCCACATCAATAAACTAAACTAGGAAAAACTTTCACAAGGTATGCCAAGGGTCAACCTAATCTAGACAATCCCTCATTGAGCCTTCCTTCCCAGGAAACTCTACATTGTGTCAAGTCTACACTCAAAACTGACTGTCATAAGAGATAAGCACTACTGATTCTTTTTTACCATTTCATCCAGTTTTTTTAAATGTATATATTCATAAAACGTGTGCTTTTTATTTTAATTAAGTTTTTGGAGAAGGATCACCAGATAGAGACACCTAGCATTTGTTTACTCCCACACAGCACATGATGAAGTAACGTGTGAAGGGACAACCCTGGATGTCAAAAGGAAATAAAGCATCCTGATTCACAGTCAGAGGAGGGAAGGCATCTCTCCTCCACAGAGCTGGGAAGGCAAAGACAGAATCCCTGAGGTCCAACTGACAACCAATCTAGCGAAACAGTAAATTCTAAGTTCAGTGTCTCAAAGAATAAGGTGGAGAGAGACTGAGGGTGACACACTCACCATTGACTTTTGACATTAATATGCATGCATACATATCCATATGCACCTGCACAAACACAAGCTTACAAATGTGGACGGACGGACACACACACACACACACACACACACACACACACACACACACTGAAGTTCTGTCACCGAAGTGCTGCAAAAATGGACGGAACTAAGGATATCTGCTAAGCTAAATAAATGAGACATAGGGTCTGGAGAGAGAGTTCAACAGTTAGGAGCACTTGTTCTTACAGAGGAACTGGGTTTGGTTCCTAGCATCTACACGGTAGCTCACAACCATCTGTAAATCCAGTTCCAGGAATCTGATGCCCTCCTCTGGTCTCCATGATCACTGGGCACACATGTAGTGCACACACACATAAATGCTGGCAATACATTCATACACATAAAAATATTTATTTTTTAAAAAATTAAGGAGACACAAAAAGACAAGTAGCACACAATCTATGTTGTGTACAGAAACTATTTTTTAAAGCTGTCCTTCAAGTAAAAGAGGGATTACCGTGGACTGGAAGAGTTGCAAGAGGAGATTTTTAGGATTGATAAGAAGCTGGGCTGACACCAACAGTGCCTATTGCATCTGTGTAGAGAAGTATCACAGTGGATCCACTAGCACATGCAATTAAAGTGCTCATTGCAATAGGTGTTAAAATTTGAAGCTGTGCACTTAAAAGGTGAGTACTTTGTTAAGTACAAAATACATCTCAATAAAGTCAACTCTGGTAGAAGAAAATAACCTCCCAAAATCTTTCTTTCCTGTCTTGCTTTTTGTTTGTGATTTTGTTTTACTTTTGCTTTTGGAGACAGGGTCTTGCTACTAGCCCTGGCTACATGTGTAGCACTTTCTACACAGTTCAAGCTTCCCGCCTCAGCCTCCTGACTACTGGGGCATTCGGTGTGTACCACCACACCTGACTTTTGCTTTTTTTTTTAAATCTCCTTCATTCCTCTTTCCTTCTTGCCTGCCTGCTTGGCTTCTCCCTCTCTTCTTTCATTCACTCCTTCCCCCCACCTGCCATTTATAACTACTCTCTCCTGTTTTCTTTAACTCGATTTACACCCCTGTTTTCCATATGGACTTTAAGCCATCTTTATATAGTGAGTTACACTTTGTTGTGGGATATTTGTTTACACTGTGTGAAGACGTGTCTATGTTTTGTCCCACCTGCTGAAGGCACCTGATAGGCTTAATAAAGAGCTGACTGGCCAATAGCTAGGCAGGAGAGAATTGGTGGGACTTCTGGGCAGAGAGAGGAACTCAGGGTTAGAATCTGGTGAGGCAGGAGACACCAGCAAGACATGAAGGGAGTCAAACATACAGAATGGAGGAGAGGTAAAGAGCAGAACGTAGATTAATAGAAACAGGTTAATTGAAGTTAAATGAAGTAGTTGGAAACAAGCCTAAGCTAAAGGTCAAGTTTTCATAATTAATAGTAGGTCTCTGTGTCATTATTTGGGGGCCGGTGCTCCAAAGAAAGTCCTGCTACAATACTTGGTCTGTCCTTTGTAGCATTTGTGTTTCTAAATATAACAGGTAAAACACCTGTCTCTTTGTTTTTTAAAATTACATTTATTCATTCATTCATTCATTTGGGGGCACAAAGTGTGTCACACACACAGCACACATAAGGAGATCAAAGGACAGCTTGTGGTAGTCAGTTCTCTTTTTCCACTGCGCAGGTCCCAGGAATCCAGCTCAGGTTGTCAGACTTAGCAACAAACACCTTGCTGGCTCTATCTCATGTCCTTTAACATCAGCTCACTGCTTTTGTCAGAGGCTCATATACTTGAGCATTCAGACTTCTGCCACTGCTGCTGTTCTGAGAGACTCTGGAATCTTCAGACCATGGAGACTGCTGGAGGAAGTCCTGGGCTACAGCCTGCGGGCTAGCCTGAGCTCTCCCCAGCTGCTCTGTGCTCTTGTGGCTACAGAGCAGTCCTCTACCAGTGCTTTCCTAGAAATCCTTCCTCCCTTTAGCTGCTTCTTGTTGGTATCTGTTCAAAGCAGAGAGAAATATAACTAACCATTGTCATACATTCTTTTTTAATTCATATTTGTTCTAAATTGTAATCAAAAATCGTTTTGAGGCATTGTTTACTAAGGTCAAATCTATTAATATCTTTTAAGGTTTTTGCATGAGGTATTTTCTCAGCAGAGTCTCTGCTACCATTTATAGTTATTTTATTAATAGTCATATGTCTCTATCTAAATTATTGTCTAATGATGCCATTAGCATTTACCATTCTTTTCTCTATTTAAAGGGTCCTTTTAAGGGTTCACTCTCTGACCCTCATTCACCAGAGCTTCACTAAGCTAAAGTCACATCCCTGGTTTTGTTAGCATCATTTTAAAAAACAGGCGTGTGCCCGCTTTTAGTTTGGTGCCAGCCTATAGATAACCCACTTAAGAGTTCAATGAAATGAAAACAGAATTAAAAAAAAAAGAAAAAAATCCAAACAAGCACTTTAAAAAATACTTTACTATCCACCCCCTTCTGTGTGTGTGTGTGTGTCTGTGTGTCTGTGTGTCTGTCTTCTGAGTGTGTGTGTGTAAGATGGTCCTGGGGTTCACTCTGGGGTCATCATGTTTGCACAAGAAATGGTTTTACCCACTGAGCATCTCCCAGATCCTCCACACAGCTTTCTATTGGACTCGGTTCAGAAACGCCAGCTAAATTTAGCTTTTATATAACATTAGTTGGAAGAATGATTTTTGACAGGTATGAAAAATGTTTTCCAAAGCTCATTAAAAGTCAGGCATGGTGCCTCGTATCTGTAATTTCAGTACTTTGGGGACTGAGGCAGGAGGACCATGAATTAAATTCTAACTTGAGTTACATAGTAAGGCCCTGCCCCCAAACAAACCAAACCAAAACAAAATCTCACCGGCGAGAGTGAATTTCCGCCCCCATCTTCAAGTCTGCATTTCAATGATTACAAGTAGGAGAAAGCTAAATGTTGCTTTTTGACAAAATGAAATCCACATGTTCTTCCTGGAACCTGACACCACTATGATTTTATAGAGTAAGAATCAGAAGACAGGCGGGATTAAAGGATTAATGAGAGTTAAGTAAAAGCAAGCCACCAAGAGGAGACATGAGGAGACAGATCTTTGACTCTGGAATTTAGGATTAGTCAATGAGCAACTAACAAAACTTTCTTTCTATAAGATCCTTCCTTGTCCTGGAGGGCTCAGCTCAGTATTTCATTACGGATCTCAACGACTCTCAGATGCTGCTACATCTTTGTTTGAGGGGGAAAAAAGAGTTAACAGATGATTTTGAACTCTGACAATAGGATTTTCAAAAATCATTACGGTTTAAGCAGTGATCTACACTAACATGTCTCAAGACATCCATGGCTAAGAACTAGATTCTGTTTTCAAACTGTGATTGGAAATTTCTATAAATGTACTAAAAGCTAACTCCTAGAAAATTTGAGTGAAAATATGAATATGTGTATGTAGACGCTTGTCTCCTACTAATAATTACAACAAGAACTTCCTATGTCAACTTGCTATCACAGTTCGTAATGCACACTGTCTTCAGTTTCTTCACACAGTCAGCTAGAGGTCTCATTGGGATCCACCTTCCACACTTCTAGTGGCATTGCTGTGTTCATTTCTGGTCTCTGAATAACTTATTTTCCAAGTGAGTGTCTCCTGTGACATCAGAGAAGGTGGTCAGCTATGTAGCTGTTGTTTGTGCAGCTGGGGCAAACACCATGGTCTCTCTGCTCCTGTGCTTCAGATAGTATCCAAAATGTATCTTTTGACATATTTAATTTCTTATTTTTATTTTAGATTTCATGAGTGTCTTCCCTGTATGTATATATATGCACCACATGTCTTGTGTCCTTGGAGGTCAGAAGAAGGCGTTGGATCCCCTGAAACGGGAGTTTGAATTTGGTGTGAGCCACCTTATGGGTCCCAGGAATCAAACCTGGGTTCTCTGCTAGAGTAGCAAGTGCTTTTAATAACTGGGCCAACTTTTCAGCTTCTGACATACTTAGTTTGTGCAAAAGTCATGATCTATAAATAATGTTCAAATCCCAGAGGACCTATTTGTATAGCATGTCTAATACCGGTTTTCCACAGTTAGAAGTCTCTTTTCAAATGTCACTGCCTATGAATTTAGTGCCCTAATGAATGATATATGGCAAAGTGCATTTTGGTTTTGCTCCAAGCATGCATTTCCTAGATTCTCTTTGTCCTGTAGTTTGCTAAGCTGGGGGCCTCTTGGTCATTATATTGGTTCAGTCTTTCCTTAACCTTGTGAAACACATAGCAACCAGACAGCATCCATGGAGAACCTTTTATTAATCTCATTTTCTCTATCCCCACAACTCTGCCTAATCTCTGACATCCTATTTATCCTGTGACATATACTCCCCAGGGAGACTGGACAGGGCTGTGCCCTAGAATCCCAGCTATTTTGTGAAGCAGTGAGGTTATCTTTTTCATGAAAATCCTTTCCTTCTGAAATATGTGGGTTACTCTCCCAGAGTGGAAAAAAAAAACAGCAACATTTATGCATGATCACCAACATCACTTACTGCTTGGGTTGCAAGCAGCAAACTTCTGCAGCAGGGTTGTTTCATGCAACCAAGCATTGACCTTTGGAATATCCTTGAGCATTTGTAAAGATAAGAAAAAATTAAGCCATCCATCTACCCACTGGGGTACAGTTCCTTCAGACACCTTTGAGTGTAGTTTGTTAAAAAATGTTCATTGTATGTTTATTACAATAAGCACAGGAATTATATAATATCTTAGTGTTACCTTCCCTGTAAAATGTCATTGCATGCTGTTAATTTTATGGCGAAGTATCTGAACTCACTGGCCTTACTGACAGTTCTGCCTTGGCATTAACACAGAACCTAACGTTCTTTTTGTTAATTGCTATCCTTTTTAACTCCTTAAATTTGGTACATTATTGTTTTAAGAAAGAAAAATCTGCTAACATAAAGGTTCAGATTTATGAGACACTACTTTGAAAGCATTCGTATGCCAATCAAAGTATATGTTATACATGGTTATACATATTAATTAATGAAAATTATGAGAAGGGATAATTTCTAAGCCCTACTCCAGATAAGCTCTCATCATTCAGCAGGAGAATAAAAATCCATTCTTTGTCTTAAGAGACTTTCTTGGGCCTGCCTTGCAGAAAAGTCCACATCAGTTTGAAGACAGAAAAGGGTCTCAATGTCTTGAAGTCAGACCCTTTCCTAGAAATGGAAATAAAGGATTAGAAGACCGCTGTGGTGTTGCAATGCGCGCAGACTGGGTCCCTTGTTCATCCCACCTGGCTCCCAGGCCACCGGGCTGGCTAGCTTACCTCCCAAAATAACCACACAGAAATTATATTAATTAAATTACTGCCTGGCCCATAAACTCTAGCCTCTTCTTGGCTAACTCTCACACATTATTCTAACCCATATCTAGTAATCTGTGTAGCACCACGGGGTGGTGGCTTACTGGGAAAGATCCTAACTTACGTACATCTCAGGCCGGAAAAACATGGCATCTGCCCCAGTGCCTTCTCTCTCCCAGCCTTCCGTTCTATCTACTTTGCCCACTTATGGGCTTCCCTATCAAAAGGCCAAGGCAGTTTCTTTATTCAACCAATGAAAGCAACAGAAATACAGAAGGACCCTCCTACACCACTGTGGGGTCAACCACACATTCTGAGAGCTAGGTTAGTAAAACATAGTCCCAATGTTGCTAGCCCTGTTAGCTGCTGGTAACCTCAAAGGTTTCAGGCTAGCTACAGACAATGCACTTATACACCAGGCATCCCCCTCTCGCCTAGGACCTAGTCTACCACGTCTGCTCTGGGTCCTCAGGTGGAGCTGATTTTCTCACCTTATCCTAGACATGCAGCTATAAGGAAATCAAGACTACAGGACTTCACCAGATTTTGTATCTCGTTCATGAAAAGATGAGAAGGCCTCTAAAGCATTTATTACCAATCCACACATCTCTGATTGCTGGAGTTGGACAAATAAAGCCTCCTTAACATTCATTACACCATGCAAACCTCTAGTTCAAAGACAGAGCACAGGTAGACACCTAAAGCTGACTCTGGAATTTGGTAAGTTGGTTAAATGCTGTCAATAACAGTTGTTGGAGCATGAATTTCTAATTAGAATGATCACCCACCCTAGGGCTCAGTTTAGAATGAAATATAAAGTCATATTGATACAATACTGCCTGATGAAGTGTTTTTAAATTACACATCATATGTCACATTCCCCTAAATACTTAAGCTTCTTGGCATAGAGGACCTTGTTAGGATGGTCAGGAAGGCTTATCATTCCTCAATCCTATTTTTCTTTTGCTGCCTACTTGGAAATGTTTTAATTATACCTCCAAAAAAAAAACCTTGATTCACGTATATAAAATGAGAGTTTGGAAAAGTAATTAAGTGGGATATTCCATGGTCATTATTCAGTAAATGAAGTCTCACCTTTCTTGAAGTGGTTAAAAGGGGGGGGTCAGTTTATTTTATTAAGTCCACAAGCTATCCTGAAAATGTTCAACCTGACAAATGAATAAAGAAGCACCTGAGGATAATGCTGGATAAATGCTTTGGGATAAAGCAAAACTAGTACAGATTGCTGGCAAATTAGCCCTCACGTATTTCTTGCAAAATTAATAGCCTGTTCATTATTGACAACTGAATTCTTTCCTGTCTTCAATGTACAATATTTCCCAGTATGGTTCAATTTTAACTTCTCTCCAAAGATGACAGACCAAATAAAAGAATTCGAAGTGGGAATGTGCTCTTGGATATGTGGGGGTGGGGGAGCTTTTCTTCCCAGCATGCAGTGGCAATATCGTGATCTCCACCTGCCTGCAGCTGTCTGAAATCGTTGCAAGCAGGAAATATATGTTTCCCACTCAGCATACCCGAGAGCTCTCTCTCCCATAGAATGGAATGTTGGGAGTGCCTTCATTTTCATTCAAATATGTCTTATGTGTGTATGGGGATTTGGGAGTGGCCACCAGTGGTAACTAAAAACTTGAGAAAATCTTCAACTGCAGGGAAACAAGAGCAGATTCAGAGTGGGTTTAAAGGGCTGCCAAATCGTGAGTGGGGACATGCTTTAGAAGCCTTCTGTCTTTCCTGACATAATTCTGAGAACTCCTTGAGTTTTCTTTGAAATGGCCCCTGCAGTCCCAGAGAAAGATGCATTCAGCTGAACGAGCAAAAGAGATTCCTGTTCTGACTCCATTGGCATGAGAACTTTCAGATGCATGCTTGTTTTCTCACACAAAAAGTACCATGTGCCCTACTGTGAACTGGTATCCAGAGATACAGATCAGGGCTGTGGGGGCAGGGGGAGACAAAGACTAGGCATGCAAACAGTGTTCCACTTCTTGCATGCATATTCAAAGACATGAATAACAGATGCATGTAATATTCACTTAACAGTTCTGTGACTACCATTTTGTCTGCAAATACTAGTGGAAGAGGTATCAAGTATCTGCTCCTCTTGATTTCCATCAGCTCCTAAGGAACTCGTACATTGGTGAAACTATCATTTAGAAGATAACTAAACACACAACAAAAGCCTGCCAGACCTGCTTTCATTCTGTGTCTGCTCCTTAACTGTGTGTCACCGACTTACTGCATGTTAATCATTCATGGACTGTCAGTCTATGCAGATCTCATCCCTCTCTAAAGTGGAAGGCACAGACATAAGTCATTGCTTAAACCTGCAATCACCTTGGATTCTGATAACAGCAGAACCCAGAGAATAGACTGTAACATGAAGGGCCTGCTTTTGGGGGTTTCTGTCCCGCCCGGTACCCCACAGTTGGCAAGCCCCAAAGAAAAATCACACAGAGAGTCTGCATTAAGTTATAAACTGATTGGCCCATTAGCTCAGGCTTCTTATTAGCTCTTGTAACTTATATTAACCCATTATTCTATGTTAGCCACATGGCTCAGTACCTTTTCTCAGTGGGGCAGAGTCACCTGCTGCCTCTTTGGTGGTCTGCGCAGGAGTGTGGAAATGGGCTTCCTTCTTCCCAGAATTCTCCTGTTCTCCTTGAGCCACCTCTACTTCCTGTCTGGTTTTCCTGCCTATACTTCTTGTCTGGCCAATCAGCGTTTATTTAAAACATGATTGTCAGAATACAGAATTGTCCCCCACCATCTCCCCCTTTTTTTTTAAACAAAGGAAAATATCCATTTGTTGGGAATGTGGGCATAGTATTCCAGGCTACTTCTGGTTGGTTGGGGGAGCTGATAATCTTATGGGGACCTAAAGAAGTGGATGTAGCCGACCATGTTGGGTGCCATCTGTAGTAATAGGTGCAGAGGGCTGTGTCTCGCCATGGCTAGCTTATACCTGAAATAACCACATGGAAATTGTATTAATTAAATTACTGCCTGGCCCATTAGTTGTAGCCTCTTATTAACTAACTCTTACATATTATTTTAACCCATTTTTAATAGTCTGTAAGTCACCACGAGGTAGTGGTCTTACCGGGAAGATTCTAACCTACGTCCATCTCGGGCTGGAGAAGCATGGCGTCTTTCCAGTGCCTTCTCTCTCCCAGCCTTCCATTCTGTCTACTCCACCCACCTAAGGGCTGCCCTATCAAAAGACCATGGCAGTTTCTTTATTCAACCAATGAAAGCAACAGAAATACAGAAGAACCCTCCTACACCAATGGACCCTCACTTGACTTCCCCCTCTCAATGAGGGCAGGATCCATAATGGTAAGACTGCACTCTGGAGCAGAAGCCATCTCCTGAGAACCAGACTGATACCTCAAAAGAAGACAGTGGTAAGGGCTTTGGGGGGCTGCTACACAGAACCAGAACTGAGACAGTGGGCAACCAGATCACATGCTGACTTGGAATGCTTAATCATGAAACCCTCTAGTCTCTGTTCTAGATCTTCCCATTTTAATCTTAAAACCATGCATGTCAATACCATAAAGATGGGCTGGAGGAGGGGGTCATGGGACCACCTTTATTTTTTCCCATTCTTGATGTGATTCTTGAATAAATCCGTTTGTCACTATTATTCACCTCTCCAGTTGGCATATCGGGAGCAGGTTGCTGAGCCTAGCTCTGGGAAGGGGTGCTACTGAACCCAATCTACTGCTGTAAAAACAAACAAACAAAACTTCCAATTACATCAGGATCATATCACTTTATACAAGATAGTCCTCATATTAATTTTGTGTGTGTGTTTATGTGCATGTGTTTGTATGTTTGTGCATGTTGCTGTGTCAGAGGTTAGAGAACAATCATGGACTGTCATCTTCATGAATGCCTCTGACCACCTTTGAGACAGGGTCTCTTACTGGCCTCTACTCACCGATTTGCCTAGATTGGCTGGCCAGCAACGTCCAAGGGTCTTCTTATATCTGTTTCTCTAGTGCGGGGATTACAGATGTGCACCACCATGTCTGTCTTTCTGATACAGGTGCAGGAAAATGAACTCAGGTCCCCATGTTTGTTCAGCAAGCCTTCTACCAACTGAGCTAGCCCCTCAGTTCACAGGGTACCCCAGGCTGATCTCAGATTCATAATGCCCCTGCCTCTTCCTCTTCAGCATCTGCTTACTCATGGTCAGGATGCTCAGAGCATCTAGTTGCTAGTGTCAGCCAAAAGAAAATAGAACAATATGATTTCTGTACAACTTGAGGTACCTAACAGCAAGAAGCATGGGAAGAACTTATCAGGCTCTGCTTGCCCATTCCTGGGTTCTGTCTCTGAGTTGAGAGAAGCTGTCTCCAATAGTAGAGAATTTATATCCTACCTTTAAATAGAAAGAGGGGAAGAAAGAGTTTAGTGCCGCTCCTTCATTGTCTTGAATTCAAAAATACTTTGTCTACCAGAGGTATATTTGGGGTGACATATCCTAGTTTCATATCTCTTCCCATGACTTAATTGTTATTAATTTGTCACCAATATCTGTGAAATCCCCAGCTTTGAGGTTAATGCTGGCTCTCTATCTAGGTAACCTCAAAGACCCCAAAGTTTTCAGAACCTCGGAGATCTATTTTCTCCCAAGGGCTCTTGCAAGATCTAATTAAAATGATGTTGGCAACACATTTACAACAGTTTCTGCCTCCCGATAAAATCAGAAAGAGTCAGAAATACCTTAAGAAGAGAGCTTGGTGGCAGCACAGGAAGTGTCCCTGCTCTTCTCTGCTCCAGCCTACTCTAGGCTGGGCTGGTTCTCACCAGTGTTGCTGTCTGGCCTTCTGCTGAATCACCCAGCTCTGCTCACACACTTTCAATCTGTTTTTAAAACCCTCTTGTTTGCTTCCAATTCATCGAATTGTGTGTGTGCATGAAAGAACCATGCTTGCAGTGAACATAAAGACCTCAGCACTAGATTGCTCTGCCCATGTACACATCTATAGCGAAGCGACAGCACTCTGTTCTGCAAGCAAAAAGAGCTTTCAGACTCAAGTCCTGGCATGCTGACATGCACACACACACACACACACACACACACACACACACACACACGAGATAGACACACACACAGAGAGAACAAGCCTGTGCTTTGTTCAAATTCCTCTCCAATATCAGGTTTTCCCCAGGGCTATCGCTATAAGCAGGAAGAAACAGGGAGACATTCTTTCCCTTGGTTAGTGGGGTGGGTTGGTTTGCTTGCTGATACTATTCTAGACTACGCTGGAAGGTGACCTTTGACATGCCTATCTGCCTGAGTTTATATCTGCTTCCACTTTAAGTCATGCGGGCCTTTTCTTTTAAAATTTATTGTGTTTGTTTTATTTTATTTGGAAATTGTTGGCGCACTTATATATGTAACGTTTCAGGTCTTCAGTGAACAGCCAGTCCAGGAAGTCGTGAACTCATTATGTCACTGTCCCCTCACAGACCTATGTCCCATAGGCTAGGAAACAAGTTTAAAAGTTGCAAATGGACTTTACAGAAGAAAATGTCATAAATTTACTTTGAACACTATCATTCTACCAATGATCCAGTTGACTGTAAATACCTTACTGTTGTCAGATGGTAAGAAACACGGTCTAGGTCTTGGCGTGATACTAGACACAATTTAGAAGCATGGAGGTACAAACCCACGGGAACAATGTGAATAATGCTTGAGTTATGTTCACGCCAATCAGCAGGACTGCTGGGGGGACTTCTTTATTAAAATTATTGGACAGGAAAGTGCTTCCAACTGCAATATAAAAGGCAATTTGCAATTACTGTTCTGTTTCTTCCTCTTTCTATTCTTAGCGCGCAAGCAGTTTGCAGCAGAACCAGCCTTCCCAATTCTTGGGTTTCTTCTGCTTTTACAGGAAAAAGGAAAGCTTTCATTCCAATTCTGCCCTCTAACAAATGTTCCTTTGGCCTCAGTGGTTGTACTGACAGTAAAGGGAGACTCGATTTTACAAGGACTAGCAGATCCCCCGGCCTTCCCCCACCCAAACATGATCAGGTAAATAACACCGTTGAGATTTTTAAGATTCTGAGGATGAAGGACATATATATCCTAAATTGTGAAGGCAAACCGCTCCTCGAACAAAGAAGTTCTTTTAAATGGGAGGCAAATCAAATTTATTTTGATCATTTCAGATTCAACTTAGTTCTGGCCTACCTAAAGATGAATTTCTTAATATAAAAAAAACACTCAGCTGCTCAAAACACAGTCATGAATTTTGCAAGTTAGATGCCTAAGAATTCTAGAGCATAAATACAGCATTCAAGCCATAAATTGAGGGTGAAAAACACTATTTCTTCCTTTAATATTTTAATTATAGAAGTAAAGAGATAAGTTTTGGGTGTGTAGGGTGCAGTAGGATTCACAAAGGCTCACCAAACAGTAGAGTAAAAAGCACTGTGCAAATCAAAATTAATGACCACATGAGCCAACACTTTAACTGGAAGTCTATCTACAAATAGGTGTATTTTTCTTTTATTCCATAATTTATTTATTCAGCAAGCATGTTGCGGGGGATTCTACAATGCTTTTAGGATTCAACTCTTTACGAGGCAATGGAGAACAGGTGCTACAGGTTCTGTCTCTGCGCTTGATCCCCTCTCTGTGTGACATTGAGTAAATCGCGTGTCCTTTTGTAATTTCATTTCCTTTCTAGTGGAACAAAAATTGAATGGTAATTCATAGAGATGTTTTGGGATGGTGGCTTTGAATATTTCCCACCTGTGAAAGATACCCAAAGAGGTTTTGTAAAGCTACCAGTGTAAAAATAAGCCAGTGCTTTGCTCATGTACAATGTCATCCTGAGGACACTCAAGTCTGGCTTCTTTCAACTTCTGCAAGAAGAGCCTGATAGGATTGTAGGTGGGTTTTCACCAGCCAAAACTTTTCCTATAAATATCTGCAGAGAAGACAAGATTCAAAATCTTTAGATTGGGCAACATTTTATGAGAAGGAATGAAGAGCCCTGCTTGGTTTTTGTACAGTCATGAAAGAAAGTGTTACCAAAGTAGCCATATATATATATATATATATATAAAGTAGGAATAATATTTCCAAGAATTCAGAGACAGTCTACATAAAAGACTTAGATCACCAAGTTCAGAATGCTGCCAGGAAAATACCACTAACGATTTCTCAAGAAGCCTTTCAGCTTTTCTATGGCACAGAAGCACACGTCCTGACGGCTGCTGCGGATACTGACACGGAATGTAAACTCGTGTGTGGCAGCGACACCCGGGCTCAGAAGCGGACTCCTGGCAGTCCGCCTCAAGGCTGTTCAAGCTCCAGGGGAAATGACTCCATCACGGACTCAAGATGAACCACCATGTTCAGGCCTAGATGCTCCAGAGAGTTTAGATCTGGAGCCTTCAGGCACCAACCAACCGACAGCATTGTTGGGAGCTCTGGTGTCTTCTGCTCTTCACAGGGCACTGACTTTAGATCCCTGAACTGCAACAACAAAATGCCACACACACAACCACTTAAAGCAGCATCAGCTGGTTATCTTACAGCTTTGGGGGTCAGGAGTTAGAAGGTATTTTGGCAGAGCTAAAATTCAAGGTCTAAGCTTTGTTGCATTCTTTATTCCAGAAGAGATCCCAATTTCTTGCCTTTTCCACCTCCTAGGAGTCTGTCATCCTCATATTTTAGCATGTGTTCTTTTTCTACCTTCTCACATAACTTTGATCTCATGACGTCAGTGTCCAGGGTCAGTTCTTTCTCTGCTGCCCTGTCCTTCCTCTATCTCTCACAGGAGCCTTGACAATCACACTAGGATCTCCTAGATGCTCCGGGGTAACTTTTCATCTCACCAATCTTTTACCTATCCATATTTGTAAAATTCTTCTGCCGCAGAAACTGAAGTATTCATGGACTCGAGAGACAAGGACTGTCCACCAAGAGCATCATGGGACAAAAGAATGAAGCAACAAGGTCACTGAAGTTGACCTCCATTGCTGAAAGAGAATGAAGCAGGCTTTCTTTCAATTTCCTAACTCTTTAATGGGTGTAGTTTGCGTGGAATGCCAGATAGATGAATTGTGAGCCTGTAAATACCAAAAGAAATAGGCCCAGTGGTTTACATACAAAAATTTCTTAGATCATATTTCAAAGTTCTTTTTTATAAATCAGTGATAAGTGGGTTAAATTCCTTTTTGTTTTCACTTTTTTTCCCCTAAGAAACAAAATCCATTATGTAGGTTATAACCACCATAGACCTTGTTTAACCTCCTGTTCACTCCAGCACACACAAAAAAAATGTCAAGAAAATACTGGTAGCTGTGATAGGGTACAAGAATATTACAAAGAGCTATAAAGGTCTCAGAATCCAAACATGTTTTATGCTTTTCTCTCTCCCTCCCTCTTTCTCTCTCTTTCCCCCGAAGGTCTTTTCCCTCTTTCAATTAATTTATCATTGTTCCATAATCCTTCCACTTTGCAAAGTTCAGTAGAGTTACCTCAATCAGGCATTCTTTTCCACCCTCCAGACACCCACTGAAAGACCAGGATGGTTTCCCCCGGGATCTGAGCTTCAGTTTAGGGACCTTAGAATGTGCAGGACCAAATGGCCATAACAGGTCTTCCACCCAAATCAGGCTCTTCTCTGTTCAGAAATTTCTTTCCAAATTCTTCCATCACTGTTCTGTCTTCTCACAAGGCCAGAATTAGATTGGAAATGCATGCTTGGAGCCGACTGTTCCAGGCATACTCAGTCAGGGGATCTAAAGTTAACCTTGGAAGCCTCAGGGACTTGAATGTCTCTAAGGTCCTGTCTTCCAGTCCAAAGCTGGAGCCTGATGTGGGATTCCCCTCAATATGCTGTGAATACCATTGATTAATAAAGAAAGTGGCTTGACCTGATAGGGTAGAACAGAGCTAAGTGGGGAAAACTAATCTGAATGCTGGGAGAAAGAAGGTGGAGTCAGAGAGAAGCCATGGAGCCACTGCCAGAGACAGACACCAGAACTTTACCCAGTAAGCCACAGACACGTGACGATACATAGATTAATGGAGATGGACTAGTTTAGGATATAAGAGTTAGCCAGAAACACACTTAAGCTATTGCCCAAACAGTATTGCAAATAATATGCTTTTTGTGTGATTATTTCAGAGCTGAGCAGCTGGGAGCAAACAAGCGACTTTCCTACAACAAATTGGCGCCAACATGGTCAACTAAAATTCACTTAAAACCTGAGAGAGTTTGGGAAGGAATTTTAGGCACGCACACACACACACACACAAAAAAAACAAAAACAAAAACAACAACAAAACAAAAACAACAACAACAAAAAAAACCAAAACCAAACCAAACCAAACCAAAACAAAACAAAAAAAGAGTTAAGCACAGCTTAACACCATGGCTCTTTTAAGAGAGGTTTTTCTGATTCAGCAGTAGCAGAAAAAAAGGTGTGAGGCTTTGAAATGGTGACTACTGGGGCCATGCTGCCAGCATGAACTCTGGCTCTTT
>JAQHUG010000042.1:5051633-5062974 GCA_028555095.1 Dicrostonyx torquatus | reverse complement strand
CCACGAGGCCATGGCTTACTGGTAAAGTTCTGGCATCTTTCTCTCTTGGCAGCTACATGGCATCATTCTGACTCTGCCTTCTTTCCTCTTCTATCCCTGCTTGGATTTCCCACCTTGTGATATTCTGCCCTGCCATAGATCAAAGCAGCTTCTTTTTAAACCGGTGATAATATTAAACATATTTACAGCATGCAGAGGGAAATCCCACATCAAGGCTCTTCCCATGACTTTATAAGCAGTAAGAAATTGCAGAGCTAGAAGAAATGTCTTACTGATGTGCAAAAGTCTAGGAGTGCAACTTTCATGAGCTGTCAGCCATGATGGGGTGTGCCTTTCAACAAGGTAGCAACCTTTGAGTGACCTGTGATCCTTTCAATAATCTCAAAGAATTTCCTGGTTCATCAAGTATGCTGGTTGGTTTTAGTCAACTTGATACAAACCTAGACATATCTGAGAAGATGGAATCTTAACTGAGAAAAATGTCACCATAGGGTGGGCCTATAGGCAAGCCTGTGAGGGATTGTCTTGATTAATGATTGATACAGGATTGAACCATCCCTGGGCAGATGGATCTTGTATAAAAAAAGCAGGCCGTGAGGAGCAAGCCAGTAAAGTATCTCTTCTCCATAGCCTATGCTTCAGTTCCCACCTCAGGTTCCTGCCCCATTTGAGTTCCAACCCTGACTTCCCTCAGTGATGGACTGTCACCTAAAGTACAAAATGAAATAAACCCTTTCCTCCTGAAGTTGATTTTGGTTATTGTCTTTATCAAACTAAGTAAGACACAACGGGTGCCACGTCATGATACTGTATTTCTGTGACAGACCCACGCTTGGGTGTCTGAGAAAATTGTGAAAGGACTTTAAAACTTTGGACTGGAAAAGCCATAGAGTGCTCAGAGCTTAATGAGCTGTTATGGAAGCTTGTAGGCTTCTGTTGGGGGCAGTGCAGAGAATGGAGCTGGGTTTGGAAGTTTTAGGTGAAGCGGACTCTACTGGGGCTATTTGTATGATAGTTTGTTCTAGAAATCATTTAGGATAGTGGTTTCTGGTCAGCTGGAGCTGAAGAATTGGCTGCGATTAACAAGAAGCCAGCAACACAGAGATAAAAGAAACAAACAAAAAACCTGTGCTTTATTAGGGCAGTTGATGCCAGTTAGCTAGAGCTGAGAAATTAGCAGGGATCCTGAAGAGAGCAACATCACTGAGGCAAAAATCTTCTGGGAAGTCTTTCCTGGGGGTCAGCACACAGAATCTGTGGTCCAGAGGGGCCAAGGCTGTGCCTTGTACTTGCAGCTGAACTTGGTAATGTGTAAGAGTTTACAAGATGTTAGTGGTTTTGAAGGCATGAAGGGTGAGAGGCCAGGAGAGTTCACAGATGAAGACAGCCTCTGTTGTAGAAGCCCGAGGACTGCAGAGGTCATGGACAGAAGCTGAGGTCATGGAGAGAAGCTGGCACCATGTGGCAGCATCAGAGTCCCTGAAGAGACTCCAGGAAACCATTAGCCAGTTGTGCAGAGACCCCAGTCTTTTGGAGATGCTGGTACCCTAGATCCTGAATTGTATGAGAGTAGAGAATGTGAGCTAAGTACAAGCATGCTTGCAGCATTAATTCTCTCTCTGCTCTGTGGATGGACTAGCTGCTCCATGTCCCTACTGCTGTGCTTTCTCCCACAATGATGGACTATAACCTGTCACCTAAAATAAACCCTGTCTCTCCTAAGTTGCTTTGGTTGGTGTATTTTGTCACACCAATAAAAGAAGCTAAGACAACGTCTCCCCAGGTAAAGTCTCACAGCACTAATGTTGCAGTTAGAGCATTATTCTGCAACACTCCTGTTTGCCGAATTCATCACTGGAGTTCCACTCTCATTTATTTGCCTTCACTTTAGATAAACTCACATCTGTTAATATATACACGTGGTTATTTATTTTCAAGTTGGGGACTCATTATGTAACACTGACTGGCCTGAAACTTACTATGTTGACCAGGATTTCCTCAAACTCACAGAGATCCACCTGCCTCTGCTATATTAAAGGTGTATACCACCATGCCTAGTTCTACCTTTCCTATTTTTAACAATGAGGGCATATAAAATAAAACTATATTCTTCCTTTAGCATATGTATTCATATATACATATAAAGATATGGAGAGGATGTATTTGTCTTATTTTAATTTCATTTAACATAAAAATATCTCTTTCTTTTCTACATCTCGCTAGTTTCTCTAAATTTTCAAATGTAAATGTGAAGCTTTTTCGAGGTTCTGGGGGGCAGTTGAGAGGAAGATAAGGAAAAAAATAATCACTGCATTTGTTACCTCCAGATCTCTAAGCATTTTTAATAAATCTTAGGGAAAAGATACTTATAACTTATTAATGTGTGTGTGCATGTCTATGTGGGGGAGCTGTTCACAAAGGCCAGAAAATGGAGTCAAGTCAGCTGGAGTTACAGGAGGCTGAACAGTATGTAATCATTTGTCTTGTACTTTGAAGGAGATACTGATGCATGGCCCTGATCCTACCCCTAAAACGTTCCTGATACAACTAGCCCCTGCATGTTTGTAAGAATTGCAAGGCAAGGTAAAGGGGTACGGAGCCTCTTCCTCTCCCAGAGAGGGATGGACCACTTCTGCAGGCCCAGTGAACTGGATGAAGTTTGACCTGGCAAGAACATCACACATGGACCAAACATTCTCAGAGGCTGGGGTTGTGGTGCATCCCTATTTAGTGCCCTGGCCTTGCTGTAGACGATTTTCTGGGGCTCAGCATTTAGCTTTCTCTGAATAATGATGGACCTTTTAATGCAGTCCCAAGCTTGATTCTACTCTAGGCTTGCCTTCTCTCTGTAGGAGGTTAGGTTTTAATAACCATTACCAAGTATGCTCTCAAGTTTTCATAATTTTGGTTTAAAGTGCTTATTAATCACACATAACCTGCCATTAACTGGCTTCAATGAACAGAATAACCTGCAGTAGCAGCCATCCAATGCCACAGTCTTTCGGGGGCCTGGACCCCATGTTTTTTTGACTTCACCTATAGCTGCTTGCAGAGGAACCACTGTCTGTTGTCCAATACCTTCAAATGGTCTTACTGGCCGAACTGTCTCTCTAGTTGTTTAGTGATTATTTGGGGTAGTGGCTGTGGCAGATATCAATAGTTTGTACACATTATAGTCACATGATCTTCTTTTCCTCCTTTGTTAACAAAACCTTGATTTGGGGCAGGGGCAATATACATGGCTCTAGGATATAAATTGTGACTGGTCTGGGGGGATCATGAGAACTATGCTGCCCTTTCAAGTGGTTGGCCCAGGAGTAGCCATGTGACTAATAAATCATAATATGTCTGGCTAATAAGTCAAAAATGATCTTGGCCAGAGATGTCAGGAGAAGAGTTTATCTTCCTTTAGGAAATCTGTATATGAGGAAAAGTCTTCCTCCTTTTCTGTTCTAAGCACAATTGGGAAAGGACTTCATTTCTGGAGATAAAGTCGCTACCATGTAATGAGGGAGCTATAAATGTAAAGATGAAAGCAGATGTCTGATGGGAAGAGCCGGGGCCTTTGATGACTTCGTTGAACCACCAGGCCCAGCACATTGACCGTGTAGCCCTGGCCTCTCTATCTTTGCCTGCAAGAAGGATGTCCCCAAGATGAGTGTGTTATAGGCAAAATCATAACCTTCCCCAAATCCCTAATGGAGATCCCATTACTTCAGAATGGGACTATATTGAAGATAGATATATAAAGTAACAAATGGCAGACTGGGGTGATGGCTCGGTCAGCAACGGTTTAACTTGTAAGGATGAGGACCTGAGACTGAACCCCAGAAGCCACATGAAAAAAGCTGGGTGTGATATGTGCCTGCATCCCAGAGCTGGGGAGGCAGGGATGGATGGACACCTGCTAGCCAGCCAGCCAGCCTAGCATACTTGGTGAGCCCTAGGCCTGAGAGACCCTGTCTCTAAAAATAAAGGTGGGCAGTGTTTAAGGGATGGTTTCTGAAGCTGTCCTCTGGCTGCCACACACATGGGAAAACATATATACATGCACACGCACAAAAATGCATACACACCCACACGAACATGCACACACATGCACAGGCAAGCACACGTACAAAATGAACTAAGTGAGTTTGAAAGAAGTAGGTGAAGTGGTCCCTGGTGCAGTATCCCCGAGGTCTACATGGATAGGACAGAACAGGAAGAAACACTCTACAAACCACCAGAGAAAGACAGAGAACACAAACCCGGATGACACCTTGATCTCAGACCTCGACCTCCAGAATTAGGAGGAAGTAAATGTGTTTTTAAAGTCACCTTGCCTGTAGTGTTTTGCTGTGGCTGCCTAGCAACCAACACACAGAGAAAAGGAGACCGCAGGCTGCAGAAGCAGGAATAGGATACAGTCTCAGCACCCTTGTTTATATTTATGGAAGAGTGTTAAATTCATTTGCATGTTGAAGCGAAAACAGAGCAGCTTTTGGTACCCAATCCAGGGTGAGGGTTTGTTTTGTTTTGTTTTTGTTTTTTTTACATTTTTTCACAATTTCTGCTTCTTGACCTGGCAAGGCATGAATCATACTGGTTTGACTGCAGCAACGCGATGAGTGATTTCACTTGAGGAGGTGCTGGTGTGAAACACGGGCTGGTAGATGGGCCCTACCCCTGAACTGGCAGAGAGGGCCTAGGCCTAGTTGTAACCAAACTCTCTTTCCATAAAAGTTGGGTTAATTAAACATTTTGATCATTTTTGAAATTCAATGAGTTGTATTCATGTTTCCAATTCACTTACATTAAGAAAGCAAATTAATTTTTGCTTTTGTATTTCATACACATTATTTCAACTTATTTTCATTGAATTAAGTAGATTCTACACAGTAGCATATGGCTAATTTTCATAAGTGGGTCACATTAGAATTCCTTAACAAAGCTCAATGCATGTCTACACACCAGGAAAGCAAATAATGCCTTTCTTGCTACTAATTAGAATAGATTTAGCAACTAGGATTTAGAGGTTGAGGGCTTTTTCATCAGCACTTCCGTGAAGTCTAAGTTTCATACGGTAACACTTCGCTTCAGTTTGGTTTTGCTTTCTGTTCGTTTTGCCTTTCAATGTACAAAGTGTCTCGGCTTGAAGACAGTCAGCATGAGAACCTGCACTTGCAGTGACCTAGGTGGGTTCTGCTCATACATCAGTGTGAAAATTATGTCTGCTCATTTACTGCATAATAAAATATTTACCACACACTGACAGCTACTGCTCTGGGCACTTGCGGGACCAAATAAAGCCAGTGTGAACTTAGACAACACCAAGGCCATTTCAGTTAGGCAAACTCTCCGTTCCTACCAGGCCCAAGAAATAATAAAAATTAGAGAATTTTGAGCTTTCACCTTTGTGTATTATTTATTAAGGAAATGCAGAAAGAAGGAAAAGTGAGTCGAAAATAGTAAATATTGTTATTAACATTAGTGTTTGTATAAAATGTCATGTGTTTTAAATGTTACTAAACCTGTAGTCAATGGTTTTTGGCTTTCCAGGGAAGGTTTTCTGAGAAGGGAATCCACAAATAAATATGAGCAGTTGAACACTTTCAAGACTGGATTTTACCTGTCTGGGGTTCGCATCCACACCTTCAATGGCTTACCCCATTCTGATTTAAACTGGGTCTGACTGGGGATCATGGGGTAGGAAGAATACTTTTCCAGAAGGTTTCTCATCTGAGGAAAGCTCAGACAAAACTGGATGTCTTTGTTATTGCCAAAATTCACAACTTTATTCTGGGATCCACCCCACTCAGTTGTTGTTATTGTTTTTCTTCTTCTTCTTCTTCTTCTTCTTCTTCTTCTTCTTCTTCTTCTTCTTCTTCTTCTTCTTCTTCTTCTTCTTCTTCTTCTTCTTCTTCATACTTGTTTATTCTCTTTTATTCAGATAATAACACTAAGATTCCTAACACACATTTCCCTATCCTCTCCTCATACTAGTTTTCTGGTCTTTAAGTAGAGATATCTAAAAAATAACAATTGATTTTATAGCCACTGTTCCTATCAAATGGTGATACACCAAAATCCCAGTTCTCATGAATTTTAACATACTCAATGTACATTATTTAACCTAAAACTGAAACTGTGTCTTAACTTTATTAAGAAAGATAACCACATCAGTTTGATTACATATGTGATATTACCTATTCAATTTATTAAAAATTGTAATAGACATAATAGTAAACTAGCGCTCCAAACTTCGGCTGTGCATGGGGAAGACACTATGAAGACACAAGACACTATGCCTTACAATGGGAAGTGCAGATTCCATCTACAGAGATGGAGAAGTAAAGCACAAACCCAACTGTCTAAAACACAATTCACTGTACACATTTTATCTGCAGTTTTGGACGTTGTCTTAATATGAATGGGACCGCTTTTCTACTTAAGCCATTTGTAACCAGAGTAAAATAACCTAAGTAATACAAAGTGTTAAAGTACAGCACAGAGATACAAAAGCAGACAAACTAATTCCAGTTAGGAACATAATTATGGTATTACATTTGTATTGTCCTCAATTATGTTTAGGGATCACACAGATTTGAAAGAAATGCATAAATTTTTAGCAAAGCTTTGTAGTTATAAAACAAACTTAAAAAGTACCAAAGAATGCACAGATTTAATGTTTATCCCACTTTTCTGTCATATCCCTGGATCCTTCACCAATGTTACAGGAGGAAAAAGGCAAAAGCAAAGCAAATGAAAAAAGGAAATCAGAATTACTAATGTTATCAAGGAGGGAAGCAAAGAAATTCAACTCTAGCAGCCATCAGTCAGCAAGAGGCCAGCAAGGAGAATGCTGTGAAAGAAACAGAGGTCGCTGGAAAACTGTACTCAGACTCTCACCAGCAAAACACGCTCCGGCACGATGTGGAACAGAAATGGATCCTTTCCAGCTAAGGTAACAGAAATGCAAGTTTTTTTCAAAGACCATGGAAAGGCAAAAGGTGTGTAACAAGGTAATTCTAACCAGCTGATATAGTGTGGGCCAGGGACACATTTGTCATTTCTGGGGTGGTGTATACTGTAATTCTTTGATTGGGATAGTGGGCACGCTAGCAAAAAATGTGTGTGTCTGTGTGTGTGTGTGTGTGTGTGTGTGTGTGGTGGGGGAGAAGTGAACACAGAGGTACAAGACAAAAGCAAAAAAGACTTCTCTCATATATATATATATATATACATATATATACATACATATACATATACAACAGCTCACGTCCACCATCACTGCAGTCCTCCAAAGACTCCCCATGAAGGCACAGCAGTACCTCTAGCCGAAAGTTATCAAGGTCACTTCGTCTACACTGCTTGTTCAGTGTAATTAGCTGTTGCCCTCCCCATTTGTTCTTCTCATCTTCCCACATAGGTGCAATACCATCCTTAAAACGTGAGTGGTCACAGCCAGGCATTAAATTACTAGCACCTGGATATGGTTGTACAGAGCCCAAAAGTCGTCAACAGCATCAAACTTACAGATCAATCGAAGGTTTGCTTGCCAAGTTTTGCTTTTATCATTTTGAAAAAGCAGAGTGCCCACCTGTTCTGTAGAGGGTGCTTCCTATGGTTGTTGTAAATAGGGGAGAGGTATGGGTTATGTTCCCTAGCCGCCAGCCGCTGGCCCGCTCAGCCACTGGCCGCCTGCACCCGAAATAACCACATGAGAACGGCATTCATTCAAACTCTGCCTGGCCCATTATCTCTAGCCTCTTCTTGGCTAGCCCTCACCTCATAAACTAACCCATTATAAAAGTCTGTAAGCCACCATGTGGTGACTTACTGGAAAGATCTAACCTGCATCCATCTGTGACGGGAGCCTCATGGTGACTGGCCCACTTCCTTTTCTCTCTTCAGAACTTCCGTTCTGTCTATTCCACCCACCTAAGGGCTGACCTATCTTATAAGCCAGACAGAGTCTATTCAACCAATGAGAGTAATACAAAATACAGGAGACCATTCCCACATCATATGGTGGTCTGGGCTGGCAGCCTCCTGGTTAGATTCTGGGTTTTTTTTTTCCCCATCTTGCGCAGGTGGGGGATTAGTAGTAGCAGTGGTTTCCGGTTCCACAGTCGCCATCTTAGATTGATCCCAGTTCTTCAGTCCTAATGTCCTCCCTTCCCACTATTTGACAAACTCTACAGACAGTGCAACGGTTGGGGCTTTACAACTCTTGTCCTTGGGCGGAGTTATAACAGGATGTGGGGTTGACAAAGCAGATGTCCCCCGCAAGCGAAAAGACCCAACCACAGAGGTCTCTGGGTGAGCTACCCGCCTTCAAGGATCTGGGTGGGACAACAGTTTCTGTCAATGGAATAGCTGTGAGAATTAAAGGGCCCTGCACTGCAACTGCTCCTTCATGTTTGTTAATGCACAACATTTTTACACTCTTTTCAAAAACTGTCGTTTCCCTGGGCTGTGATACTCGGAGTCACAAGGACTGATTTCCTTTGAATAATTATTATCTACTGTCTCACAACTATTATGTAATTGTATACTACTTGCTGGATGAGAAAATAAACAAATTAAGCAAAAGTAAATAGTTTGCGTCATGGCAATGTTTTGACATTAAATAAATTTCCACATAAAAGTAAGGTGTTGTTTCTTTCATTCATTAACAATTCTGGAGCATGCTAAGCAGAGCCTGAAGGTCTTTCTCCGTGGTAGCATTTTTTTTTTAAAACACGAGACGTTGATGACCAACACTTGCAGGAGAATCACGACCACTACATGGTCAAGTGCAGTGAAGAGAAAAATCGATGGGCAGCAAGCAAGAACTCCGCTTTGGCTTTAGAAGCACTTTGATAGTTGGAAATACAAGAGTCACTCAAAACAAAACACTTAATGAATATGTCAGGCTCAAATGTGCTTTCTCTCCTCTGCCTGGCTTTTCTTTTTCTCTTTCCAACGAATCCACCCACATATTTTAATTCTTTAAGGAATCACATTAAGTCAAGAGCACTAAATAAGTACCAGTTTAGTGTGTGGGTGGCATCACTTCTCCAAATGAAAGAGTTTAACTTTTTGAATTTCTTCAAGTATAGAAGAAAAACATAATTCTTTTTATACAAAATGTTGACTGTGCACTGAATCCAATGAGTTAAGTGACTAATTTAACTCCCCTGCCCAGTATATTGTGTGTTAAATACTGGATTGGGGGGCCTCTAAAGGGCATACTGAATAGATTCAATATCCCTGCTGTTCTCAGAGAGTGTAATTTTAGTGAAACAAGGTAAGACACACAGAGAAATACTTGGTAATAATTGTGGAAAACATATATCCTAAGGAAGGAGTTAATTTATGCATTGTCAAATATGCAGAGGGAAATTGCTATTATTCTAAGTGAATCATAATGACAGCCTCAAAAGGTGTTAAAATTGCCTGTAGAATCCTAAAATAATTAAGAAAATGTCTCCAGTGGAAAACCAGTCATTTCCTAGTTATTATCCAAGCTCCTACCACTTAGATTTCACAAAGGATCTCAGCTGTTGTGTAGTGACGATGACTCATCTTGTACTCTGTGTAGTGTTTTCCAGGACCACTGTTTGTCTCTAAACACAGTCCACATCCACACAGGCTCAGTTCCAATCCAATATTAGTGTTGTGTGGTCACAGAAACGTTCTCATTCACCTGCCTTCCCCAGTCTTATTCTGACCCTCCGAAAGCCACTTGTGGCTGAGCTGTTGGCCCTCTCATCGTGAGAGAAGGGCTCAAGCATAATAGCCAACCAGTCTTTATTTTGGCCTGAAGATCGTAGATCTGCCCCCTGGGATTTACGCAGTAGCTTTACCCCAAGCTAAGTGCAATCTCCATTGTCAGACTTGCTTTACTAGTTCTTCAAATGAAAGTTTAATCAACTTGACATTCACAGTAAGGGGTGTCTCGGTGACAGCACTATATGGCAGGCAGCAATCGCCATTCAATATGTAAAGTTCATATATATATATATATATATATATATATATATATATATATATATATGTATGTATTTTATATATACAAAATGTAGAATGAAGGGGTGAGGTTTATGAAGACTGTTTTAAAAGTCCTTTAGGTAACTGAAGCCATCTCACAAGTTAAGAGTCCGTGCTCTTTCCTCCGTATTGTCTTAGGTTTTACAGAAAGAAAAAAGGATTCTTCAGTCAACCCAAGTTGAGAAACATCTGGATGGCGGGGAGGGAAGCCTAGATCTTTAGGGTGTTGATGTGCAATATGAATGATTTTGAGAGCTTTAGTAAGGCCGCTTCCCAGAACTTTTAGGGTCACAGAAATTTTCCTTCACTAAGCAACGTTTAACAGTTACACTGCGCAAAATGAGCGCTTTGCTGTATTGCCACAAAGAAAGCTGCTTTCCCCTCTCTTCTCACTAGAGCTTTCCAGGCTTCATCAAAACTTCCCTTTGAGAAGTCCGCAGCTCAAAAGTAAGCAGGAGCTATCCAAGCAGATTCCGCTTCACAAACTGTATCAGCATGCTTCTGCTCCGTGGCTCTCGGTTTAGGCTATTATGTGTGTTATATTTAGGCTTTTATATGCATTTCTTAGGCATCAAATTCCTCATCGTTTATAAAAATTAATTGTTGAAACGGTATGACTTCACTTACATGGGATACCTTAGGTAGTCACAGAGATACAAGGCAGAATGATGGCAGACTCCCAGGGCCTGTCTGTCCATGGGAGGAGGCAGGCAATGAGAATGAGGGGCCGTTCCTTAAAAGAAAGGAATAGGTAGCTTTGCAAGATAAGAACATCATAGAGACTGGCTGTGCAAAATGTAGACACAATTAACACTACTGAACGGTATACTTAGCAGCAGTTTTGCTTTCTAAAATTATGATTTTTCAATATATTTTTATATTAAATTTTACTAAACACAAATAAAAAATTTTAACTGTTTAATATTTAATTTCCTTATGGAGAATGAAAACTGTGCTGGCAAAGGAAACTATTCACCAGATAAGCATGGCGAACTGAAGCTGTTAAAGTCCCTTAAGGTAATTATACACGCTGGAGGGGAAATTGTAATCAGAATATATTATATGAAAAAATTTATTTTCTTTTTTATTTTATTTTTTGGCTTTTCTGAAAGATAACAGCCCCAAAAATTTATGTTAGCCCCTTATAGACACTGTTTCTGCTGGCCACAAGGTTAAAATTAAGAACAGGTCCAGGTGAAGCTGGCAGGTTGCTGAAAAGAGAATCTTTTATTGAAAGATTCTTTTACTGAGTGCCATAACTCTCAGGGACAAGTAATGACCTAGGTTTCTGCAAAAGGGATAACTGTTTAATAAATGATCTGGA
>JAQHUG010000042.1:5011074-5032946 GCA_028555095.1 Dicrostonyx torquatus | reverse complement strand
ATCACAGCTGTACCTCAGGGTGTGTCTACAGGCCTCAGGTATCACAGCTGTACCTCAGGGTGTGTCTACAGGCCTCAGGTATCACAGCTGTACCTCAGGGTGGGTCTTCACAACTGACCAGGGTATAGAAATACTTTTTAATGATGACCTTAAAAGATAATAGTAAAATTTTAAAAACTAAGTCTAAAGACATTACTAATTTAGACTGAGAATCCTTATCTCTAGAATACAAAATTGCATTCTAATGTCTTTCAAAACTTGTAACTCAGAACAAAATCAAATTTCCTTTCATCTTCAGATCTTCCGTCCTGTCTGCAAATCCCTGGAGCTCAAGCTAAGCTCTCCAAGTTTTCTCTCCATTTGACTCTTGCCTTCTCAGAACCTGGACTGGGAACCTTTGCTCAAAGTCTGTGTGTCTGTCAGGGAGGGCCTCGTAATGAACATTACACGTTTTCAATCCTAACCAACTGATCTAATGACCACTAGCCTAGGAAGGCAGTCGGTGCTTTGTATCTAAACTCATCACAAGGGAACCCTGGCTTCTTGGAAAACACCCTGCTCTGTTTTCCTCCCCTTTGTGAGTGAACAGTGTCTAGGATCAGGAAGTGCCAATCCCAGCTATATTGTTATCTTCCCAAGGGAGAAAAACACCAAGAGATAAATATGCATTATTCCAGATTTTTTAAAATTATTTTATTATTATGGGGGAGCATGTATGCCAGGGGAAAAGAATTTGGGGTGGGGTGGTACCAGACTGAGCCCATCCAAAGTGCTTTTGGTACAGGATTAGCAAAGGCTGTTACGGTAGTGTCACCAGGGCAGTGTTGGACTGTAACATCAAGTGCTGTAATATCAAACATAATAGCCAAAGACTCACACTTAGCATGGAGATATCGAAACCAGTCAGACAGGGAGCCTCAAATCCATAGGCCAGCATTTTGCTAATTGGAGGGAAATCATTTGCTTTTTCCCATATTTTGAGTCAAATGAGATTACCAAACAAAACAAAGTAAGCAAGCAACAACAACAACAATCACAATTGTTCTTATTCTTTTCGTTTAGAAAATTATTTTTTGGTGTGTAAGATTCAATTGTGCCTTGATAATTGGTGTAGATTTTTCTCTCTCTCATGTTTTCTGACCACATACCTGTCAACTTTAGAAACCAGATCAGGAGGCAAGGATGCTAGTGACTTTTTGCTGGAACAATTAGCTTTGCTATAGCAACACAATAATTAAGAATTCTGTATGTTTATGGTGAATGTCTCCAAATGCCAAGTGAAAATAGGATCATTGCCATTTTATATTAGATGCAGTGTGCAAAATGATTAGATTTTTAGGATGAGAGTCTGTCTTAAGTAAATGGAAGAAATGACAAGTACACATTTAAGAGTGTGACGAGGGGGCTGGAGAGATGGCTCAGCAGTTAAGAGCACTGATTGAATTCCCAGCACCCACATGGCAGCTCATATGTAACTCCAGTTCCAGGAGATCCAATACCCTCACAGGCATACATGCAGGCCAACCACCAGTGCACATGAAATAAAAATTTAAAAAAGTGACGAAACATTTTAAACTTCACAGCGTAAATGTTCATTTTTAAGAAGCTAATAATTAATGGAAAGCATACTCATTTATTCAGATCATGTTCTGCTGCACTTAGCTTTCATTACCTCCTGAGTAACTCATATCCTAGGGAAGAATATTACTGAAAATGTCCAGCATTAAAGCTGTATCAGAAATCATGTTGCAGCCCTGCATGACCTTTAGGGGAGAGCAATGAGGAAAGGCTTTGGAGGGATCCAGTGTTTGAAACAAATGCAGGTCTGACTGTGTGAAGTGCCAGCACATGACCCCACACAGTGTGAACACAATAGCGTGGCGTTCCCTTTCTCTCTGAACACTGAGAAATATCTTGTATTAAGCTTCTTCCAAACAATTATTCCCAGGAACCAAACTCCCCACTCTCTACGTTCTCCGGCTGAGATAATGTATTTTTTTTTCTTTTTATTTACTGTTTTGTCAGCTTTTCTGTTGAGAGTGTGTTGTGATTTCTGACCATTTTTTTTTCTACATTACCAATTTGGCTAGAAGCCTCTTACAATCTCTATGTCTACATTTCCCTCTAAAGAATCATGTTATATTGTTACATGTAATTCACATTTCCTTCTATGCCTCCCCCTTCCCTGTCTCTTTAATTTTATTCCTCTTTTTGGTACTATTTCAGTACTTAAGTATCAAGAATAGGGGTAAAGGTACTTACCAGCCTGGTTAACTTGAGTTTGATCCCCAGGACCCACACAAAGGTGGATGGAGAAAACTAACTGCACAAGGTTGTTCTCTCAGACTGAAATCCGTTGTCCTCAAAGGATGGAAGAAAGCAGAGGGTGCCATTCAATTAGCAAAAGGCTGGGCTATGGATCTGAGACTCCATTTCTGGCTGGTTTTGACCCCTCTGTGCAAAGTGTGAGCCCTTGGTTATTATATTTGAGTCTTTTTTTTTTTTTTTGCTAAAAAGCAAAATTACAGCACTTGATGTTACTGTCCAGCATTGCCTGCTAATCCTGTTTCCAGGGCACTTTGGATGGATTCATCTGGTCCCTCCCCACCCAAAATTCTTTTCTCCATCAAGTGCTACTGCTGCACGGAAGGTCCAGCAGGCAGGCATGCAAGTATGCATAGTCATAAATTGTGCCCGCAGGGCTGGGAACGCGTTACATCTGATGCTGTCAAGCAACTTTGAGCTGGCAAGACTTTAACACTGAAAGGATTAAAGCTTGTGTTGACATGGGCTGACAAACAAGAATTAGATTAACAGCTGGAATGCTCAAGAAAATGAAGAGCAAGAGAGAGACATTAGAGGACCTAGGTGTGAGATGCATGCTGGGATTATCTCCAACCCAGTTTAGAAAAGTTTTTATTCGGTATCTCCAAAAGGTAGAATTAGCATCAGTTCCCATCAGTGAGGACAAAATATAGCGGAAATGCTCTATATTCTGAGATAATCATCATTGAAGCTACATAGGTAGAGATAATCATCATTTAAGCTAAGTATTATAACACACTGGAAACTTTTTTTTGAGAAATGATTGATCCCTAGCACTTGAAAAGCATGCCAGTATTAAAAATCAGGAAGATCTGTTAAAATTCAGGAGGCAGATTTATTTTTCTCTGAGCACATTAGCAAGAAAAATAATTTACAAGTTTGAACAGCACAGGGTAAATCTGACAGAAAGTTCTATGGCAGGCATGAGGTGCATCCCAGCTTACCCTTGGCAAGGTGCAAGCGGTTGAAATAGCCCAGGGTATAAGTATCCACCAGTTCCATTCCATCTACACCATGGACCACCAACCCAGCATCACCAGGCTGGAGTAGAGCTCATAAAACAAAAATGGTTTGATCCCTACTCCAGAGCTGCTGAGCCAGAAAGGGAGAGTGGTGTTTAGCAGTGAGCACCCAACTGAAACTCACGCTCGCCCAAGTTGAGAGGCACACACCTATTTTACAGTTGTTCTGCACATTCTCTGGAGCAGACTCTGCTCATCTCTATTAGTGAATTACTTCTGAATATTGTCTGCACCGGGTTGGGGGATGCTCGTTACTGAAGTTCAAGGTTCTTACTGATGCCACCAGTAAATTCATCTCCGCTCTGAGAAATCAAAGAGTGAGCCTGGGAAGTTCAAGGACAAAAGAGAATAGAAGCTTTCCCATCTCTTAGGTAGTTCTGAGACCATAGGAAGGATAGTTAAATACCAGCTTGTTAGCTTAATACTTTTAAGTACGTTTATTCTCATTTTCTCCATTGCCTGCTGCTACGTATAAAGATTGTTAGCTTCCTGGATAATCCTTTAATTCACATAAGCTATGTGTATGAAAAATAAAGTCATGGTTTTTAGACTTTAAAGTCTCTAATATCTAACTCAAGTCCTGCTAGTTTATAAATCCCTGTATCTCTAGGCTGTGTAGCCTATAGTTTATATCTTATAGTCCTAACGGTCATTTATAGTTCTTCAGTATTTTGTTGATTCTAAGATGCACTTTTTTCAAATATTACTTGGCAGAAATCAGGGTTGTCATATTAATCTTACTAATAGTAACTTTAAGCAACTATGAAGGAAATTGAATAATCTGCCTAAAGTAAACAAAGTGTATATTTTATGTGTATATATATATATATATATATATATATATATGAAACTCCAACTGATGCTCATGCCTATCAAAGTTGAGAGGCACACACCTACATACAATTATTTTCACATTCTCTTGAGTGGATTCTACTCATCTTTACTGCTGATACACTTCCTGTATGTATACATACACACACACATATATACATATATATAAAGTATTTTATTTTAAGAGGCCTAAAAAACCGTCTTAACAGCTGAGTGGTGGCGCAAGTCTTTAATCCCAGCACGCGGGAGGCAGAGGCAGGCAGATCTCTGTGAGTTCGAGGCCAGCCAGAGCAAGTTTCAGAACAGGCTCTAAAACTACAGAGAAACCCTGTCTTGAAAAACAAAACAAAATGTCTCAACAAATTTTTGTATTTAAATCCTCCAGGGTCAATAGCTAAGACACACCTTACTTCGTGTGAAGTAGGCTGCACAGTTTTGTGTGCATCTTTATATTTTCTCTTCACCCCTGAAATTATGACTCTGTAAATTGTATTTCTTCAGAAATTAAAGAGTGCCTGGAAATCATTTACCTAGGCAGCTTCTCTTTGGGTAAAGAATGTCGTCCATGTTAGAAGTGTTTGGAAAAAATGCACACATCCCCGGAACTAGAAAGCAAGGTTGCCCTTGGTAATTCAACTAGCAGTATCAGCATGGGATGGGTGAAAGCAGCTACAGGTAAGAATTGTTTTACTTTGAGAGACAATGTAACCCATTATCTGCAAAACATTAGCAAAGGACAGTTTAAGAAAATAATGAGATTAATTATCTTTTTGCCACAATCACAGCAGCCTTGGGGGTACCTGGGAGATGCTGTAGAATGCATCATCATAACAGGTGATGACAACCCTGTGTGTGTCACTGCCCATGAAGACAGACCCTCCAGTCGCTCAGTGGTGACGGTGCAAGATGGTGACACTGAAGGTCCTGAGCCTGTGTAAGGCTAATATGTGCTTGTGTTTTTGTTTTTAACCAAGTAATAAATAAATAAATAAATATATTAAAAGTTTAAAAAAAATGAAAAGCTTATAGAATAAAGAGATAACTATGCAACATGTTCGTATTTAAGCTAAGGATTAATGGGTATAAAGTTAAAAGAAGTTTAAAAGCTTACAGAGTAAAAGAGCTGCAAAGCTGTAATGTCTGCTGTGTTGATAAACTGCAGGGTGTTATTGGAGTTCACTGAGAAGCTGGCTCTGCAAGTGGAGTTGCCCTTCCCATTTCGGACCCAACGTTTGTCTCAAGGTGTCCTCTAAGGCCCCTTGTCTGGGGATTGGCTGAGCCCCTGATTCTGTGATGGGAAGGGAAAAGAACAGCAAAACAGCCCAAGAGTGGAAAAATGGGTAAGAGGCAAACCTTTTCCAACAGATGTTAGTTGCCATTGTTCCAGCTCCAGTGGGAAGAGAAGCCAGAGCCCTGGGAAGCTCAACCAAGAAGGGCGAAGAGGACCTTCCTGAAAGAGGAACTTGGGAAGACTACTTCATTTCCCCCGTTGCTTGCTACTGGATGTAGTGTCAGATTTGGTGATGTTAGCTCTATCTGTTGTCTATTTGTTGTTTTAATTGGGTGAAGCTTCATTCAAGAGGGCACAGTGCCTGGGACTCACTCCATCTAGAACTCCAGCTGCTGATCTACATAGCTTTCCCAGAGCTTCCAGGGACATTTATTAGCCCTTAGTTTGTTGATGTTGCCTTTCTTCTCTTATTTATTTCTTTCCTTGGAGATCTCACCAAAGAGACTTCTGTAACTGTCCCAACAAAGCTCCCCCAGTTGATTTCTGCTAGATGTGGTGAACACAGTATTTGATGACCTTTTGTTACCTGTCTGCCTATCCATCTGCCTACTTCTCTACCTAACACTTGTTGTTAGTTCGAGGCCTTAGTCAAAGTTGGTTGCCCCAACGTTGCAAATGGGAGTTGGAGTGATTGCCCAGGTAACCGGTTGTCTCTGTCATTTCTTGCACCTTTTGGAAGTTGCTTCATTGTACTTCCTGTTTACTTAGGTAATATTATTTCCCTTCTCAGGTCTTTGATGGGGTTGAAGACTAGATAGTCATAGTTACTTTTCTTTTATGACTTAGTCAAGTCATTTTTAATATAAGACTTAGACTGCTTGGGATAGGGTAAGTATTGAAACATTTAGCATATGTTTCTTGTTTGATGTTGTTCATGCTGGTTGTAATTCTAATTTTTATGTATGTTTTTGTCTCTTTTCCTTTGACAACACTTGATATTTGTTCTTATTGTATGTAATTTTGTATTAGACTTAGAACTCTCTTATTTAGGCAAAAGAGGGAGGTGTTTCGGGAACTCCTTCAGCCAACAGCCTTTAAGATACTGGCTCACTTTGGGCATGGTCTCATGTACTATAAGTCCAGGTGAAAAGCATGTGCAACCCTCTTTTCTGCTGGATTTGGTTCCTGTTCCCAGTGCACACAGAGAACTGTGGATTGCTACCCTTACTGTGAGTTTATCCCTCAAATAAATAACCTTTCATTATACTCCATTCTGGGCTATTGTGTCACTCTTTGGTACATTGACTTGCTATAACTTAATAAAGTTCATAGTTCAAAACCAAGTGTATACCTATCATAGGTCATTCTCCAGAATGTATAAAACATAAGCTAGGGCCAGTTTATTATTGGAAAAAAATTTCAATTAAATTTAATGTAGGCCAGCTATAATGTTTTTATAATGTGTTTATAATGTACCTGGAACTGGACAGTGAAGTACCAGATCTTTGTTTTGAGTCACCTCTTTACCCACTGACTCGGGCATAGTAACATCCATTCCTACAAGCTCACTCGTGGTGAGTGCCTATATTCAGGTACCATTCAACGTTTTGTACTTTCTTTTCATCTATCTTTTCCATGTTTAGATATGTTTATATGCAGCAGTGCTCACCTCTGCTTTGTTTCCTTCAGCATTTAATACAGCCTTTACAAGCCTGTAGCCTCACAACGGTGCACATGCATCATGTACAGTGCTTATACAATGGTAAAACCATCTACCAGCACACTTCTTAGAACCTTTGTCACTAAGCAAAACATGACTGCTTTACTAGGCCTGAAGATACTACTTTCACGGGGCAAGAAGAATTCGCAAGCCTTTACAATGATTTATAAATTTCATTGTACCATGATTTTCACCAAGAAAAATAATTCCCATATTTTTAAATCAATGTTAATGCTATAAGCCGTGAGGTTTCAGGAAAAAATTACTCCACAGATCAATGTTAATATGACGTGTCTCATCTTGGAAACACTGAGATGTGACACACCATCAGAGCGAGAGAGGAGAGCAGAGACTTCCATTTTTGCCTCCTCGGTGTCTTCTTCCATCTTTCTCTTCAACACAACGATTCAGTTTAGCTCACTTAGTTTTAGTACATACATGCATTTAAACATCACACTGTCTAGTCGACCTGCATTAGTTAAAGTCATAGATTCTCATAAGTGTGCACTTGTGAACCCAGTGCCATTTGCCCTTCCTTCTTCACGCCCCTGGGAAAATGGAGCCAGTGGCTGGAAATTCAGCACCTTGAGCTTTAAAGCAACTTTACAGATAGACACAACTTGCTCAAGATTGCAGACAGTCAGGATGAAAGAAGGTAGAGTTCTGGTTGCCCCATAAGACAGCAGACTTCCTGAATTTTCAGGCTTCTTCCTAGAGAAGGGTTAAGCATCTGCCTTGTTTTAGCCATGGGTATATACACCCCAGCCTATCTTAAATGGAGTATGCAGTGATTCTGTTTTCACGGTACATGATGCCAGGTAGGAATATCTATAGACATAGGTATTATAATCACTAGAAAGAAATATCTCTCATAATGAGAAAAAAATTTTTCCTCTGACTTGTGCATTGTGTCTGATTAGTACATTTCATCCACTTACAGGTTCAGTTCATGGCCAGCCAGAAAAAAAATGAACTAGGGAATTGAACAACCCTGAAGGACATCTATAGTTCCTGATTAATTAATTAGCTAGTTCCTTCTCTCTGACTTTTGGATTTTATATGATTTTTTCAACAGCTACTGAAGCTGTCCTTATTGCATTCAGATATATAATTCAACACATGTTTAATAAATAAATTTCATACATAAAGAACAGAACATATTCAAAATTTTCTCACCTGAAGCCCAAAGTTTAGGAAGCATTGTGATAAAAGGCCACCGAATGTCTGAAAGAGAGCCTGAACTGTACTGTCCCCTTGAGTCAGTTTTCCTGTGTAATGAAACACATTAAACTCAATGACTTTTTAAAAGCAAATGACCATTTCCCATTCACACATTGGTGGGTTATCTGGATTTCTGTCAGCTTGGCTTTAAGGTGCAGGCTAGTCCAAGTCTATACCATGTGTCTCTCATTCCTCTTATATCACACTACCCAGAGACCATCTTTTTCATAATAAAGTCAGGAATAAAGTCCACATCAAGCCTCTGTTTGCATCACTTCTACTAATCCCTCATTGACTAAAGCACATCCCACAGGTAAGCCTAAAGTCAAAAGGATGAAAAGAATACTTTCATCCTATGGATAGTATAGATACTCAGTGTTAATATAAGAAAGTGAGCAATTGAACATAATTATTCATCATGCCACAGTTCTCAATAAAAAAATCGATTAGACAGATTTGTAAATGTGGTAGTAATTATAACTAATTATGTATTGAAGCATTTCAAACGGCCAGACAAAACAATTGCCAAACAAGACTGAGAATATACCAAACTCAAAGAACTGAAATGCAGAAGGATTGGGGATTTGGGGATATTCATTAACCAATATGTGGCAGGAATGTAGAGGGACCAACTAGAGACCAATAAGGGAGCTACAATGAAAACCTGCACTCCCATCTCAAGAGAGTAATGGAGCAATAACTGTCAGTTCAGGTGAGTCTGGAGCAGCATCATTTGAACTCCTCCTTATCAAAATGTTATCATTACTGAGATAGAGAGATCTCTCTTACTGGTTGAGAGCACTTGCTATTCTTCTAGAGGTTCAATTTCCAGATGCCGCGTGGTGGCTTACAACCATATGTAACTCCATTTTCAAGGGATCAATGTCCTTTTCTGGCCTCTGTGGGCATGGGGAACACATATGGTACACAGGCATACATACAGACAAAACATACATACACACGAAATTTTTAAAAAATATTTTCCCTCTAGACTCACACCTAGGATTTTTAATAAGGCTCAATTTTGTTCCATTTGTGGAAATTTATTTTGACAAAACACATGAGCATTGCTTTGATATGGTGTAACAAGGAGCCAAACAGAAAACCGAGTTTCTCTAACTGCTTCAGGAACATCCAGAGGCTGACGAAGGAAGACTAGGAGTCTAAGAATAGCTCCAACTCCTGGAGAGGAATTCTGTAGAAGGAGAATGCCATTGACAGAGTTTCAAACATGAACTCTCTTTGTTCTTTGGGGAAATAGCTTTCCAAAAATGAACAACATCACATTTGTATAAAATGTAACTTAGAAAAACAATTATTTGAGCTCAGGCTCTCAACTGTCTGGCCCCACCAGCTCTGAGGGCCAAGCTCAGCTGCCTGTCTGTCCTTGAAGAGACACAGCATCTAGTGTGCCTACCTTAGTAAAAGAGGTTTCACGTGAAAAGTCTCGGGGTGACGCGCAGAGTGTGTCAGTCCTAATTCAGAGAAGAATCAGCATGGGTAGCATGCCTACCCTCAGAAATCCTAATGTGATGTCACTTGAAGATGACCAGGTCCATTTGGCCAAAGAAATAACGACAAACAATGCTGAAGATGTGAACAATCGAGACCCTGTAACACTGCTGGTGGGAGTGAAAATTAACTGAGCCAGTATGGAAGCTTTCCTAAAAACTAGAAACGGATCTACCATGTGAGTGTTTCATTCCTGGGTACTCCATTTCCAGAGGGCTCCAGGCGAAGGTGTCACAGAAATCCTTGAATACCAGTGTTTATTCCAGTACTATTCACAGTGGCTAAGTTTTGAAAGCAATACAGATGTTCAGCAACCTATAAATCAATAAAGAAGATGTGTTATGCATATATGCAACTTTTTAGCTGTGAAGAAGAGTTAAGTTTCACCTGTACTAAAATGGATGCATTGGAGGTAGTCATAGTAAGTGACTTAAGCCAGTCTCAGAACAGCAAATGTTGTGTTTTCTCGTGTGCTCTGCAGATTAACAGACGCGTAAAATCACGTGTGTGTATATATGACATGAATGTAGAAGGAAAACTGTCTAGGAGAGCAAAAGGTACTAAGGAGAGGGGATGGAGCAAGAAGAAAGAAAAGGGGTGGGAACGCAGGGTGGGGATATGCTCAACATACAAAATATGCTTGTATGGAAACTTCAGTATTACACAAAGAAGCTTTTAATTCCTCTCTTCCTGGCAGTTGAAAGGACAAGTCCCTGGAAGGCAGTCATGTGAGTTTAGTCACTGGACACATTTAGCTGAGGATATAAGCCATGCATCGGCTGACTCAGGGCTTCGGCATGTGCACAAACTCGGGGATGTTGCTGCTCTGCCACGCATTTGCTCCAGACAGATCTAACGCTGATGAATCTCATGCCAGGGATCTGCTTCCCCACATAAAACTAACCTGGAGCTTGGACGATGGATACAGTGAAATCATTTCCCTCCTGATTCCGCTGATTCCTCATGGACGATGCTGTTAGAATTATCCTCTAAACCCACCTTTCCTCTAAAAGAATGCACTGCCTCTTAAAATTCTCCTTATTATGATTCAACAAGGAAACAACCATAATTTCTACTTTCATGTATGCTAAAAATATTGTAAGTGGATCATTAATGATTAATAATAACGTCTTTGTCCCAAGGACATTAGAATTAACTTGGGCTTAAGATGAGTGGCAATCACAAGCTCAAATGTGGACTTTACCCATCCCATATATAGAGAAGTATTTGTAACAAAATGTTTTAATTGTGCCAGGGTAAGATGGAATGTACAGCATGAATGCAAATAAAGAATCTTGAAATCTGCACTGTGCATTATAGAAACTAGAAATGGAAAATGGTGCTGGGCATTCTAGATTCATCTTTCTTAAAATTAAGAATTTTTTTTTAAGGATAAGTCTTTGCATCTCTTGACTGACTGCATTAAAAACTGGCACTGATCAGATGATATGAAAACACCTAAGTGAGGAAAAACAGCAAAAGCACCAGTATCCTTCATTTCCTATTAGACTACATGCTACCTCCTCCAGGAAGTCCCCCAAGAATTTTCTAAATAGAATTAATTTTGTTCTCCCTAACAAATCTCATAAAATTGGATTGTATATTAATTCTTACCTTTCTGGTATTAAATACATGTTTAAAATTTATATAAATATATATATATAATGTAATGTATGTATATATTCCACTAGATTTGTGTGTATTGCATGAAAAGTGGGCTGCTGAGGAGGGTAGCCCTTTGTTTTCTTCCTACCACCCGGCTAGCTTACACCTGAAATAATCACACAGACACTGTATTAATTAAAACACTGCTTGGTCATTAAATTTAACTTCTTATGGGCTAACTCTTATATCTTGATTTAACCCATTTTTACTAATTTGTGTTTATCACGAGATCATGGCTTATCGGGAAAGATTTAGCATGTCTGACCTAGCGTCTCCATCGCAGCTCGCTTTCTCTGCTTTCTTCCTCCCAGAATTCAGTTCTGTCTTCTCCACCTAAGTTCTGCCCTATCAGGCCAAGCAGTTTCTTTATTGATTAACCAACTAGTTCCCCCCAGTACCCTGCCAGCTTCCCATAGCCCTGACCTAACATTTTGATGTTGAAAGATGAACTGAAACTGTCAGCTCACACTAATATCCTTCTGTCATGACAACCCAGACGACCATGCAATGATGTTTTCTCAACCACAGTGTGCCAGGCTCACCTGGCCTTGGTGCCAAGGCTTTTCTATTTTCACGCAGAATTCGAAAGTCACAGCTGACAAACAGCTCACTTTTTACTTGGTTCTTAAGACGGTTATAAGCAGATCTTCTCTTGTTCAAATCAGTCTCTCATTCTTACTACACACAAACTGCCCACAGTTCTTTGGAACATGCAGATTAGTCAAAGCGAGATGGGGTGGCAGATGGTTAATCTCTAATGCAAAATTTTCTTATTAAAGACAAAATTTTAGAAGAACAGTAAGAAGCCAAATATTATTATTCAAATGGGATGTGAGATTTGTAGGAAGGAGTAAGATGAGAGTACCAGAAAAGGAAGCAATGGAAAGAGAAGTGGCTGACAGTGTTTTCTTCTTAGAATATGTGTGGGAAGTAGCAAAGCCAATGATCTTAGAGTCTCACCTATTACTGAAACTTGTTTAGTTTTTTCTTTTCAGTGAGTATTGAGAAGGCATCAGACGAAAGTGAATCCTCCCAGCTCCAATGGCTGTTTCTCCACAAACCAGGTCCTGGGTCAGTCAATCAGGAAGTGACAAGATGTGTATGGTTAGATTTGAGTCTTGGAGGGGCTCCCCTGCCCCCATCAGCTTTGCAGAGAAACTTCTGGAAGGGAAGGACAATACTGAAATCTCCTGCAGCTATGGCGATATTCTAGGAAAGAGAAGTCAGGGGTCAGTGAATGGAAATGTACTAAGCCGTAAATTTGGTTGGCATTATGACATCTGAGTTAAGGTAGGGAAAAAAGATGGATGCGAAATTAGGATGACAGATTGCTATTGTAACAGTTTTACTGCTTCCCACAGTTTGTCAAGGACATGATGATCTGAGGTACTGAGATATGAAACATAATGGATAGGAGTATCCTACCTTGCCAACTAAGAGTAAAGGAAACATCTAACATTCAAACAATTCTCCCCATCACATAGTTCTAGGCAGTTGTCATTCCTACTAGCCTTCGGGGAAAGAAATAAAGATCATATTCGTTTACATGGAGCCCCCACTCCATATCTGCCACACCGGAAATTCTGGAAGGCAGGCAGTTTTGCATTCCGGGTTTATCTCCATATAGAGGCCCACTGACCTGAAACTACCCAAGCAGAAGCTTCAGGGCCCCAGTGGACTTATATTTACTTATATTTACAATTTTGTATTCTTTTGATTTTAAGAAAAGAACCAAGTGTTTTATATGTCAGGCCCAACATCTGAATTGTCCACTGCATCTGCTGCTGTGAGAGTGACTTCTTCCCACACTGGAGAAGAAAGATGCTGTCTCCTGCGTCCCTGGTCCAGTTCATACTGTGCCACACTGGTAAGCCTGGGATGTTCAGTTCTAACTCTTCAGTGACAAAGTGTCATTTGGTATGGACAAAGGCAGAAATCATGCCCTGTCCCATCTAAGTAAAAATGATTAGATTACTGTACACAAGTTGTGACCAGATGCTGTCATTCTCAAGTCGGCCCAGACTCTGGGATGAGGGCCAGGCACCAGACTCGGCCTTCCCCCTGCCAGGGTTCCTCTAAGAGTCGTCTGTAGCTCTTCATACTGGCCGACCTCAGACCAGGCTGCTCTAGTATTCAGAAACACTATAGTAGCACTGAAACCTGAAGCATTGGGGTCTCCTCATTCCTCCCCTGCTTCATTGGCCCTCCTGAAGTCCCATTAACTTCTTTCCCAAGAAGACATCAAGACATTAGCCTGGAAGGGAAGACAGCCATGTGCCATCTGCCCAGAGCTCAAGCTCCACTGGTTTCTTAACCACCGTTTCTGCATAAAAATCAACACTTGTTTATCTTACATCAATCGATATAAATGAAATGAGTCATTACAGTGTTTCCCCCTAGGACAAAAAGAGAATATTTCAATAGTATGTCTCCAGAGATAAGAATACCTGTTTTGTTTGAGGTTTTGGTTTTTGTGTTTGTTATTGTTTTGTTTTTTCTGAGAAAGTGTTTCTCTGTGTAGCCCTGGCTGCCCTGGAACTCACTCTGCAGATCAGGCTGGCCTTAAACTCAAAGATGCTTCTGCTCTTGGTTTCTGCGATTAGAGGTATGTGCCAGCAATGCTCAACCAAATACAAGTTTTATAAACTTCAAATAGCATGATCTCATTTTTTATATTCTCTCTCTCTCTCTCTCTCTCTCTCTCTCTCACACACACACACACACACACACACACACACACACACACACACCCTTGGACTCGAAATTATATGTCATTGAAATACCCTCAAATGAATCCACAGGCATAAACAAGTCTAATTAGAACCATTACTTGAAACACACTAGAGTCCTCTGTGCTTCGGAGACTTGAGAGACTGCCTTAGAGATTTGACCTTCGAAAAATGCTACTTTATTTTCTCCACATCCAGTAGAGAAGTCTCTGGCTGCGGCTATGCTGAACAGACAAGCCTTAGCCTAAGGAACCTGAGTGATCAGAACCATCACCGTGACAATGAAACTCAGGGCCTCGGGATCTCCTCCAGCATTGACACAGAAGAGATGAACGTTGGGGTCTTCTTTAATTGCTTTCCATTATATTTTGACAAGAGCTCTCACGGGGGTGGAAATCACCACTGAGCTCCAGAGATCCACCTATATCTGTCTCTCCAATTCCTGGCAGGCCAGGCTTTTACATGGGAGCTGGGAACTTGAACTTGGGTCCTCATGCAGCACTTTATTGACTGAGCTGTCTCCCCAGTATCTATATTTGACGTTTGGAGAAACATATGCAGGGGCCTTTTATCTTCTCTTAGCCTTTAAAAAGTTAAGTTGGGTTGACTTATGCATTATTTTAAAAACTTATAAATAAGTAACTTCTATTTATTTTTAAGTGTACGCACTTAGGTTTTTTGTTTTTCTTGTTTGGTTTTTTTTTTTCTTCTTCTTCATTTTATTGTTTTATTTTTCTGGAGGCCCAAGGAGAAATGGAAGTTAGAGATGGTTGTGAGTTACCATGTGGGTGCTGGGTGGTAAGTGCTCTGAAGCACTGGACTATCTTTCCAATCTATTGATAGGTAAACTCTTAATTAAGTTATAGTTCTGAAAGGACAAGCATAAATTTCTTGAAAACCTTTGTTTTCAATAATTAAGAGGAAAATTACTCTATAAACCTTTAAAACATGTCATAAAATCACTGGGAAAAGACCTAAGATGTGTTTTTCCTCCTACCGTATCACAGGACTGCTCTAAGAACTTGATATGTACTCATGTATTTAGCTTACATAACCCTACGTGGTCAATGCTACTCTTCTCCATTTAAGGATAGGTAAGCTGAGGCTCAGTGCACTTATGTAACTTTCCAATGGCTGTATATGGCAGAGCCTGAGTTGATCTAGTCTATCTGACATTAGAGACCACACTTATCTGCCTAACTCGATTGTGCAGCCTGAAAGGTCACCTCCCAACCCTGAATGCCCCCAGCATCTCTGAAAGCAGAACTTATATTCCAGCCATGGAAATGGGAAGCCTTGCTTTGGAGAAAGTACAGTCTAAACAAGAACACTCTGTTTTGGCAACACTGATCTAAAAGTGTAATCTAGAAATGAAGACTTACCAAACAGTTGAAAGCAGCCAACAGCAGAACTAGTCCAAACCTCACAAAAGGTTAATTCCCCAGGAAACAGAGAAAATAGGGGGAATTAGTGTACCCAATTCATGTCATCACAGACTCACGGGGTGGTGCTCATATTGATACACAACTTTGAGTTCTTGATTTATGGCACTGTACTCCAAGCCCGTTTGTGTGGATAAGAAGGAAAAATGCTGTTATTATTTTCTCCTCCTTCTCCCTTCTTCCTCTACTGATTTGGGACTCCCCTCTGTATGCTGTGAATACCATTGGTTAATAAAGAAATTGGCTTGGCCTGATAGGGTAGAACAGAGCTAGGTAGGGAAAACTAAATTGAATGCTGGGAGACAGAAGGCGGAGTGAGAGAGAAGCCATGTAGCCCCGCTGGAGACAGACGCTGAAATTTTACCCGGTAAGCCACAGCCATGTGAAGATACACAGATTAATAGAAATTGGTTAAATTAAGATGTAAGAGGTAGCCAATAAGAAGCTAGAGCTGATGTGCTAAATGGTTATTTAATTAATATAGTTTCTCTGCAGTTATTTCAAGCCTGAGCTGCCGGGAACCAAAAACAGCCTCTTACAAACACTCTCTCTCCTGCTCCTCTTCCCCTTTCTCCTGCTCCTCCTCCTTCTTTGACATTTTCCTAGCAGCTGGTGTAAAAGCAGAGTTCATCCTAGGGTGGGGAGAATCGAACATTACCAGGTCGAGTCTATTCACTGGGAGGCTTCACCCGAAGGCACGTGAGAATGGAGCAGACAACAGGTCCAGAGCTCAGATGAGTTAGGGAGAAGGGCTTTCCTCCCCCAGGAAGCAGCTTTCTCAGTATTCCTCCATCCTGGGTAGCCATAGTCCTGAAATGTGACTGCCTTGTTTTTTCTAAGGGTACCTGTGGTACTCTCTGCCAGCTGGTGGCTTACTTTCCTTTGAAATTCATCTAGACGACTTTGGTCTTGGGTTGGTGCTGCAGATTTTCTGATTCCATCCTAATTAAATTACCAGCCTCCTGGTTGCTGCCTTGCTTCCACCAGTTCTTGGTATCAGTTCCCTCTGTTTCTAGCATTTCAGTACATCTTGTCATCTTGGTGGTTTTCTGACACACATATTTTATGTGTTCCCCAGCTCCTGTCAATCTAAGATCATTGATTTTTGTATTCTTGGTGAGCCCTGACATTCTGGTTGGCTGATGGTGACTTTTCTTGCTTGACAGTGCCTAACCGGCTTACACCCCCCCACACACTCTGCAGATGTAAGGGAATTGAGTGTGTATTTGCACAGACACTGAGTTCAGTCCCTCAGCTTATTTATTCTCCTTGAAGTTATTTAAGCTACTCATTTGCTGAGATAGGCTTAATCTCTTGCTTCAAGCCACAGTATTATTAGCCTGCTCTGAAAATGTTACATTGACCTTTCTCATATAACTTAAATCTTATTTACACTTCTAAATAATCAATTAACGTTAGTTTTGCTGGTAAAAGTTAAATTAACAGCAGCAATTCAATATCTCCCTCCAACCCCGGAGATGGTCACTGCCATCAGCTCTTACTGAATGCTTCCAGAACTCTATTTACTATGCAGATAAAAGCATATTAAAACATAAATGGCATTGTAATATTAATTTGCTCTTTTTAAAAAGGGGAGACTAGGGGTACAAGCTCACTGATAGACTACTTGTCTAGCATACACAATGTCTTGGAATTGATCTCCAGCACCACATAATCATCATAATAATATAATACTAAATAATAAGGCATTAGAAACATACCTTTGATTAGAAATATACCTCATTCTTTCTCATTGTTACACAGTGTGGGCTATAATTTATGTGTTGGCTTTGCAGTTGTGACATTGCTCAAACAATGTCCTTGTGCATCTCTACTGCTAGTGTTTAACCAACCAAGAAGTGGCTGGCTATAGTGGTACATACAAGGAGAGTCCCACAAAGCACATTTTTATCTCTGTCAAATTTCTCTACCTTGGGGCAAGAAGTAATTACAGTGTTACAGTTGTAAAATCTCTCAGTAGGATACACAGGCATAATAAACTTTGTGTGATACATGAAAAATATTACGTATTTTTGAGGGGATCTGTGTAATATTATACTTAAAACAGAATAATATTTATCTCTGGGGAGAAAAGAGAATTGAATAAGAGAGGGGTACATAGGAGATGCTAGTGATGCTTAATCTCTTAATGGAATTAGTAGGCTCATGGGCTCTTCTATACATCTTATGGTCAGAATAAAATTAAATGTAAGCAGGTAAAAGATGAGATTTGATTTACTTAATTCCAAGTTTGGAAGCCAGAAATACCTATTTTCAGGTAAAAGAGAATATTCCTACAAAAGTAAAGAACTCTGGTACCCAGTGTGAAGGAACAGTGTCAGCCTGGGAAGGAAGACCAGTGATAATGAGGCACTCTACGGAAGAAAAAATTTGGACCCGAAAGCTTGTTATGGACACTTTCATGAATCATGGAAAAAGTCAGGGACTGGTTTCCATCTCCCAGGCAATGATACTTTCCAGAAACATTAAGTGTCTGTATTTACACACATCTGTTGCTTTATGTGTACTCAAATTTAAATGAACTTAATAAGCCATTAACAGCTCAGCCTACCATTTCTAACATGCTAAACTCTAAGAGCAAAGGGTCTTAAATGAGATTGGATATTTCAGTTTACATTTTGTAGTGCTTTGGATCATCAAAAAATTCTGAGTAGGTGAATATTTCTTCAAAATCACAACCTTCCATCAAATAAATACAGGATGCCTGCTGAGTACGTTTTTCTTCCTCTGAAACAACCCATCCTGGTAGAATGTCTTTTTCTTAGCAGAATTGCCCAGTAGATTAGATTAGAAGAGAAGCCAAATGAAACAGTAGTAACAAGTTTCCAGTAGCCCAGGGGCTCTTGCCAGACAGAAAAGGCTGACCTCACTCCTGGATCATGCTCTATCATAAATTTCTTAGTCCTAGGACATTTCAGAGAGTTTTATATAAACTGTAAGAATCACATTCTGCCCACACTTGGTCTCGATAGATATTTATGCTGTGACCTATACTTTTTTTCTATTACACACACTGAATATGAGTGATCTCCAAATGTAAGTTTGGAACTTGTTGAACTTTATCATAAAAAAGAAAGAGAGAGAGAGAGAAGGAGGGAAGAAGGGAGGGAGGGAGAGAAGCAGGGAGGGAGAGAGGGAAGAAGGGAGGGAGGGAGGAAGGGAGGGAGGGAGAGAAGAAGGGAGGGAGAGAGGGAAGAAGGGAGGGAGGAAGGGAGGAAGAAAGAGAGAGAGAGGAAGGAAGGAAGGAAGGAAGGAAGGAAGGAAGGAAGGAAGGAAGGAAGGAAGGAAGGAAATATAAACATTCTGGGTTCTGGTTGGATTTGATTGTAAAGAAATTGGGTCATAACACAACTTCAGAAATCTCAGAAGAAAACTGGCTTCTCATGGGGATGACCCTTCCAGGCACCAAAAGACATTTCCATTCATGCTTACCACCTTTAGAATATATTGAGTGTGATTTCAAGATTAAAATGCAAGTCCACAGATGTATAGCCAAGAATACAAGCTTCTAAGAGGAGCCGAAACAAAAAAATTAGCCATGTTTGACTCCGCCGGCCATTCCTTCTGACAGGAGATTAAAATTGCCTGGAAATTTTTTTGACTCATGACTCAATTCATTTAGACATTGCCAGCAGAGCAAGTTATGACAATACAGCTCCAGCTTAACCGGCTCACTCCTAACTGTTCTAATAAGGAGGAAAATAAAATAATTAAATTGCTGATTTTTATTCTTTTTTACATGTACTCAAGCATTTGCGTATTTGATTTATTATATCAAATAAATCTAAAACTCTTTATTACATCATCTTCTTGCCCTTAGTAATGGGAAATAACTCACAGCATAAACTACAGGCATCTTTTTAATTTGAAATACATTTTGTATGTTTTTTTTAATTTGATTTTTAAATTAAAACCTTACCACCTGATTGGGAGTACATACCAATCTAAGTACACAGCTCCAATACGGATAAATGAATCTGCTTATGTTAAACATAGCTTGAGTTAATCTATTTCTTAAGGGGCATCTGCTGCAGTGGAGAGGAGTCAGCCTCTTTTAGAGAGAACCCTATGCAGAGCCAGAAGCAGCAAGCTCCTATCCATAGACATGTGTATTCTGTCCCCATACTGCTGTCTAAAACACCCAATTGTTTGGTTGGAAGTGTCACCCAAGTCCCTGGCCTCCATACGCCCAAAGAGTCTTGGATGTTTTAGAAAAACTGTCACCCTAGCCCCTGCCATCCATATACCCAAAGAGTCTGGGATGTTTGGGTGGAAGTGTCACCCAAGCCCCTGGCCTCCATATACCTGAAGAGTGCTATAGGAAAATGGTCTTTTATCCTGTCTCTTGTATTATTTTAATAAAATGCAGATTGGTCAGTAGCCAGATAGGAAGTATAGGCAGGGCGACCAGGCAGGAAGAAGAGGTGGGGCAACGAGAACAGGAGAATTCTGGGAAGAGGAAAGAGTCAGTCTACAGTCATCATCCAAACACAGAGGAAGCAAGATGAGACCGCCTTGCTGATAAAATGTACCAAGTCACATTGCTAACAAGAATTATGGGCTAATATAAGTTATAAGAGTTAATAAGAAGCCTGAGCTAATGGCCAATCAGTTTATAATTAATGTAGACTTTTGTGTGTTTCTTTGGGACTGAACAGCTGCAGAACCAGGCAGGACAGAAACCTCTGTCAATAAATGACACCCAACATAGACTGCTAAATCCACTTAAAATCTGAGAGAGCTTGGGAAGGAATTCTAGACACAAAAGAATAGAGTTAAGCACAGCTTCTTGGTAGCAGCATTTTCTTGGGTATGTTCTAATTGTTAGAGGCAAGCACATCAAAATTGAAGTCAAAAGATAGGTAACTTTGAAAAAGAGGTTTTGTTTTTGTTTCCCCAGGAAATGAGAAGCTGTGACTTCATTCTGGGTTAAGAAAAATCAGGTTTGCTCAAGGAAGACCCCCTAAAGAATCTCTGATAGGAGTGCATGGCTCAGATAATCCAACATTTTAGAGGACCTCTGTTGGAGTGTCCTGAGTTCTACATCTAGAACAATGTCAAGACTGCTGGCTGATGACCAAGCCTTACAGAATACTCAGTCAGGACTTGACCATAATTCTAAATTTTCTTTAGATCCCCATAAGATTATCAGTACCCCCACTGAGCAGGAAATAGCCTGGAAAACTACTCCCACATTTCCAAAAAAGAATGGATTATAGATGTTTTTCTTTGTTTAAGAGTGCTGGTTTCAAGTTGTTTTGGATAATGGTCTGGAAAAAAAGCTAAACAAAGGATATTAGATTCAGAGTTCTTGTCTTGAAAAAGAGTGGGGAAGTGCTGTGGGACAATGGTCTTTTATCCTGCCACATGTATTATTTTAATAAAATGCAGATTAGCCAGTTGGCAGATAGGAAGTATAGGCAGGGCGACCAGGCAGGAAGAAGAGGTGAGGCAATGAGAACAGGAGAATTCTGGGAAGTTGAAAGACTCAGTTTGCAGTCATCATCTAGACACAGAGGAAGCAAGATGAGACTGCCTTGCTGACAAAAGGTACCAAGCCATGTGGCTAACAAAGAAAAGAATTATGGGCTAATATAAGTTATAAGAGTTAATAAGAATCCTGAGCTAATAGGCCAACCAGTTTATAATTAATGTAGACCTCTGTGTGTTTCTTTGGGACTGAACAGCTGCAGGACCCAGCAGGACAGAAATTTCTGTCAACAACCGGGCAGGACAGAAACTTCTGTCAACAAATGGCACCTAACATGGAGCCATTTGTATATTATATATACATAATATACATTTATGTATATTATTGTGTTTTCTTTAAATTTTTTGACTATGGAGCTAAGTAACCAATATATATACTTTAAAGGTATTTTGTCTTCAAAATTTGAGACTAAGGATATGTTGCTTTGGAAAAGAGGTTCTTCTTGTGTTTCTATAGAGGATGAGAACCTGTGGAATCATTTCAGACTAATGTGGTTTGATGGACCAAGATCCCCTGAAGGGTGGCTGTAAACATCCCCAAAAAACTACTTTGCACAACAAAAAATAGGAAACATCTTAGAGAGAACTACACCAAAATTATTTAAATGATGATTATAAATGTTTGTTTATACTTAAAGGGGGATATGATATAGATATGAATAC
>JAQHUG010000042.1:4985181-4999251 GCA_028555095.1 Dicrostonyx torquatus | reverse complement strand
ACAAACACACACACTTACATGGAGTGGGGAACTTGAATTAAAATAAACAAGATCAGAAAGAAGCTTATAGAGTTCTTCCAGTGTTGACTCTAAGCAGCAGACAAATCGGTACTAATTTCTTTCATTAGCTTTATGCAGACCCTTAAGTCCCTTCTAGTAAATAACATGTGAATCATAACACATATGCAAAAATCAACCAGGTATTTGGCCAAAAAGAAAAGCTGAATGCACTGAAACTGGAAGGAAGAAGATACAGTTTTTTCAGGCTGTCTACTTTAATCATACTTAATGGGGAAAAAAGAAGTGTAACTTATAGGTTTAACATTTGGAGATTTGTTATATAAATCAAAGAGAATGAAGAGGGTAACATTACATCTTGGAGAACATAGGGTATAGCAATATTAGCTGCACTCAAAGTAAACTCAGCACTTTAAATAAACTAGAAAGAATTAATTGCAATAAAAGATGGAAATTCATGCATTAAAAATAAAAAAGCCAAAACAAAGCAGAAAGAACAAATAAATCAAAAGGCCATTTTTCTTTTTTGAGACCAATAAAGCTGATAAACTCCCTGTGAACCTAATTAAAGAGAGACAATACACAAGTGAGGCAACTTTCAAAAAATACATAGAATTCAAACTGAACAAGCCCCCAGATACTAAGGAGTTCCAAAAACTCACAAGGTATGAAGGCTTCCGGCTCACTCACTGCAAATTTGAAAACATGGAGGAAGTGAACAATTTCCTAAACAAAATATAAATTATTTAAATAGCCAATCACCAAAGACATCTGCATGATGATTAAGAACGATTCGTGGAAAAAGGAACAAAGACCAGATGGGTTTAATCTTTAAAGAACAGATGATTCCAATGTGATTTAAATATTTCCAAGCTGGAGGGAAAGTGTCGCCTCAACTCACTGTAGGAAGCAGATTAATTTTGATTCCAGGGTGTGATGTGGACTTGAAAGAATATGCAGGATCATTCCCACTAAAGAATGCAGATATGTTTTTTTTTAACTAAAATGTTAAAAATAAAGTGTTGCTATCTTTGTCTCATATCAGACTCATGCCCTAGGATTACTGAGAGTAGATTTTTGAAAAACCTGGTATAAAGTGGCCAAGGCTGATGCAGGGAGAGAAGCTGACTGTGAGCAGTAAACTCGCAACACTAGCTTGTCAGCATCCCATTGTATCAAAGCTTGGAACTGCTCATGGACGGTGAGTCCTCCCTAGGAGCATAGCTATGCGCCCTAGCAGCCTCCAGTACTTAGGCAGCTGGAGAAATAAGTCTCCTACTGATGGAGAAATTTTAGAATGGTACCACAGCATCCACCATGCTCCAGTGAGTAGAGTTTCTAAGGGACACAGTATGAATGAAAATTTACTCTTTATTGCAAGTGTGCTTTGCTATCAGAAGACATCTATCATTATAATTCTGTGCCTCAACAAACTTGAAAGAAAAATACATTAAGGCTTTATAATTAGGGCTGAGGAAATAGCTCAGTGGTAGATTGCTTGCCTAGCATTTATAAAACCCTGGGTTAAATTCTTAGCTCCACACACAAAAATTATTATTGCCATAGATGTTAAAATAGGCAGGTGTTTAATTTGTCAACCTATCGACTTTTTCCTATGCATCTGTAGCATTATGCACTGCAGATATATGCATGTAACATACATCCTGTGTCTTTAAATCATTCTTTTATGGCTGTTCTTCTTTCCTCATACTAATTTAGTACAGAAGGCAAAAGAAAAGAACCATGATAAATTCTGAGAAATACATTTATGTTTGGCCCCAATTTGTTCAGGAAGCACCCAAACCTAGAAGTTTCCTTTTGCATAGGCATGTGCTGCAAAGTTTCTCATTCAATTAAATGTTTTTTTCCCTACATCATTCTCTTGCTTTCTTGCCAATATCCCCAGTATACATTAAGTCTGGAAGTCTAAATATAAGCCTAAATAAGGAAAAACTATAACATCATCAAACTGATATTTGTCCACAGACAAAGTGTATATCTTGGTAGTAGGGTGGTAAAAAGAAAAACCGATCAACACTAGCTGGAAGAGGAGCTGAATCAGGTCTGTTCAGTTACTTCAGTTAACTTGTCTTAGTAATGCCAAGTGTTGACAGAGGTTTCTGTCCCTCCTGGTCCTGCAGTCATTCAGTCCCAAAGAAACATACAGAGGTCTACATTAATTATAAACTGGTTGGCCTAGTAGCTCAGGCTTCTTACTAACTCTTACATCCTATATTAGCCCATAATTCTTTCTTGCCTGTGTTAGTCACATAGCTTAGTACCTTTTATTAGAGAGGCATTCTCATCTTGCTTCCTCTGCAAGGTTATAACTGCAGACTCAGCCTTTCCTTTTCCCAAAATTCTCCTGTTCTGGTTTCCCTGCCTATACTTTCTGTTTGGCTACTGGCCAATCAGCATTTTATTAAACAAGTACAAGAGACAAATCTTTACAGGGTACAAGACCATTGTCCCACAACAGCCCAAGTAGCTCCCAACACACACACACACACACACACACACACACACATACACACACACACACACACACACCCCTCCCTTCTTCATAGTAAGAGAAATTTAAAGATGTGGTGAATATGAACACTTTCACAAGTAAAACAATCTTAAATCCTAAAACCACTCTGCGATCTAAGTCTCCAGCAGATGCAGAACACATCTCAGAGATGAACCTGAACTCTTCCTCAGATAGAGGGAGGATCCCCATCTCCAGGAGAACTGAGTTCCAAATGGCTGATGTTAGTGATTGCTAGATCTGTCATGTTTAGTATCCACCACCACCACCAGTTCTCAGAGTTCATCCATGCTAGCCAGCACACTTGTAGATCCGAGGCCAGTGTGGGGAAATTGGTTCTCTCCTTCTACTTGTTTTTCAAGCAGAGTTGTTGCTGTATGGCATTCTCAAGCATTCTGCCCATTCTGCCTATTCCTCCCATCTCATGACTGGGATGCTAGGAGTATGGATGCTAAGTGCTTTGTGTGGGTTCTAGGTATCCAACTCATGTCAGGTTCTCTGCTTGGCATGGCAAGTACTTTTACCAACGGGACCATACTTTGCCTACTTTTTAATTTTCTTTTCAAGACTTTCAAGTCTTGTTAAAGGTTAGCCAATTCTTTTATATACATACATATATAAATATTTGTTGGAAAACTTCAATTAATTGCTGGTGACCTCTTCTTGGTATTCACATGATGTGAAATAGTGTAAGACAGTTGAAAACTGCAGTAGGTCTTCACACACTTTTGTTTATTTGTTGTTTGTACTTGCCGTTGGTGGGGAGTAGGGAAGGAAAGAAAATTCTCTAAGGTGATGGAAACATCATGTCAAGCAATTGAGGCAGTCATTTGGTTCACACTAAGCACTAGTCCGGATGAGCTCTTTGGAATCTTTCCCGGCCTCATATGCCAAGAGATACCTTGTCATGTGATGTTCTACTGACAGCCAGAACATTCCCAAGGAAATGTAAATAATTCTGACATACAACTGATTTCAAATGCTTTAAAAAACACATATTTGTTGGACTTCAGATAATTAATTACATATTTCCTATCTATTTTGCGTTATTTTCCCAAGCTTTCATACTAATTCTCCGTGACTCCTTAGGTGGAAAATACATTGGAATTTCATTTAACCACAAGATTTTATGTTTACATAATAGTTTTTACCCCTTTGTTAACTCTGAGTAATACATCTCTACTAAACTGCCCTAATAACCCAGGTAATATGGTTAGATTGTAATGTTAAAAAAAAAACCCTAAAAGCATCCATTATTGAATCATTTTTGCAACCCTGGTTGTCTTTCATGTGTCTCATTTAAAAATAAACAACTGGGGGCCAGAAAGATGGCTCAAAACCTTTGGATTCCTTTGAGTTTAGGCTATGTATTGAACCATCTTCTGGCTCTAGCTACATGTTGGCAACCTGGGACCCTTCAAGCATCAAACTGCATATATAACTGCTTTAAACAATGAAATGTATTTCTTCTTCCCTTAACAGCCATCAAACAAATACAGATATCGTTCAAACATGCCCAGTTTTGTCCAAGTAAGGGTAGGGAACCCATCTGGCCTTAAGTAATTTCTGGTACTTGTGCAATAAGACAAATTGTGTCCCCTGAGGGAACTTTTAGAGAAAAGCCACTATTTACCATCCGATGCCTATGCACAAGATTTCAATCAAATGCATTATGGGAAAGGACATGCACAGTGAGCAAAGGCTTATGTAATCCAAGCCTGTCAATCAAATTAGAGAATCACCATCAAAATTCGCTTAACAAATTTCCCCAACTATAATTGAGGACTGTTTTGGAGTGAATGAGAATGTACCCCATATTTGAATGCTTGGTCACCAGGGAATGGAGCTGTTCGAGGTTTCAAATGATTATAAGGATTAGAAGGTATGGCCTTGTTGGAATAGGTTGTCACTGGATGTGGTCTTTGAGATTTCAAAAACCCGTGACAGAGAGCAGCACTGCTCTCTCCCTCCCTCTTTCTCTCTTTTTCTCTTTCTCTCTCCCTCTCTCTCTGCCTCCCTCTCCCTCTCTCTCTTTCTGGATCAGAATGCAGCTATCATCTGCTGCTCCAGTGCCATATATGTCTCCATGATCCCCATCCTGATGATAATGGACTAAGCCTGGGAAACTGTAAGCAAGCCCCCAGCGAAATGCTTTACTTTATAGTTTCCCTGGTCCCAGTGCAATAGACAGCGGCTAAGACAGGGCCTTTGAGTCCTCTCTTATTCTTGCCATTATTCTGGGCAGTGCAGTCTGATCGCTACTCAGCACTTTGGCTTCCTTATTGCTTTGTCATCTACATGCATGTTTATTGTAATCCCTTGAATAAGAGGCCAAGAAGCTAGAAACAGTGGAAGGGCCGAGAACCTCACCTCTGGTAACAGTGCTGTGACGAGAGGCTGCCAGGGTAGATGATGACTAAGCTCATGAACAGGTAAGAAAGGAACGAAAGCTTGGAAGTGTGGGTGACAGGAGTCACAGGATCCCGTTGAATACCTCTGAGCCAGATGCATCCTGTGGGCAGAAATTTCTATACTGATGCTGCAATTTAAGTACTAGGTAAGATGTTATAATTTATAATAATTTGTATGTAACAAGTAAATAGGGGGTTCCATGCTTCTGCCATGAGAAATATACCTGTTTAAGATATATTCATGAGGGTCTGCCACAGAAATGACCTGTTACTGATCTCCACGCTGCTGAATGGCTCTGAGTTGCCTGTGGTGTGGAACTCTGTCTTCCAGGAATGATAGAACCATTCCTATATCAAAATCAGAGCAGCCGTTCAAAGTCCAGGAACCTAGCCATCTCTCTATGGTCCGTTGCTCACCACGGTCTCCTCTGGTTAGACATGGGGCCACACATAAATAGTATAAGGAATCTACAAATGGCTTTCTCCAGTTATGGCAGTGGAACACCTAAATCCTAGTATGTGGGAGACTAAGGCAGGAAGCTCACATGGAGCTTCGGGCTAGCATGATTTACAAAGTGAGACTTTGTGCTAAAAAAAATACTTTAAAAAATTACTATCATTTCCTCAAGAACAATTATATGCCAAGCTTAGCAGCAGTCTCTAAAATGGTCTAGTAAACTCACATATGTAAAAACAGGGATGAAGAAATCCACTAATAGTTCCCTTTACTTCTTCCCCTCCCCCACCTCTGCCATTTCCTAGCCTACCACCCACAACCCCAAGGCATGCGCTCTTCCTCCGTGGCTCTACTGGAGCTAAGGAACACCTAGGAACACTTAGTTTCCACGCCAGCCTAGATGACCCAGTAACCCTTATTGACAGCCACAATAACAAATTGGTCACAAGGAGTCCATCAATCAAGTATAGGCCACTTACTTACAAAATGATGCAATGTTCAAAATAGCCCTAGTTGTTTAGAAAATATTTTATATCATTGACTATGGTGAAAAGTAATTTTCATTATGGAAGCAATCATTTGATCATTGCAATTAGCCAAATTATTACCTATTTGGCTAATTTTCTTTTAATTATATAATTTAAAGAATTAAACATCATATGACTCTAGGCAATGCCAGATTCTTATTTCATAATTTCCCAGTGAAAAGTGTAATTTACCATACAGTACAATATAATTTCCTACAGAAATTAAGTCTCATTTTATTCTTAATTATAGGATAAATCCTCCCATAACTGCCATGACCTGTGCAGAACCAATGATAATTTGGTCTATCAGGAAAATGCAATTGCAGAAGGTTAAACAAAGGCATTCAGCTAGGTTTTTCCAGTCATACCAAGTGTTAGCTTCCCATTCAAAGACCTCAGGGATCTGTACCCAGCATTGACCTCAAGGGGCTTCACAGTAGAATATTCCTAAGAGGGGAAAGCAAAGACAAAACAAACAGGAACAGCCTGATGCCCCAGGGAACATGTCTGAGGATCTGTTTAATTGCTCTGGGATTGGACCCATTATGTCTTAAATCTCTCTTCAGATAGCCAGAGCTGAACATCAAAGCCAGGGCTGAACATCATCAAAAGGATGTTTTAGTCTGTTGATACTATTTTTATTTTATTTTAGAGAGAGTTGTTGGTCAGTGTTAACTCAAGAAGACTTTCTGAAAAGAGGGAACAGAAGATGACAATGATGAGGAGGAGGAGGAGGAGGAGGAGAAGGAAGAGACGGAGGAGGAGAAAAGAGGAAGAGGAGTCATCTGCCTTTCTGTTGAGAATTTCCTGAGCATGAAATGCAAGAGGACCTAGGCAGCCATTGTGGCTACAGGCTCATGTACTAGGGAGTCAGAAGGGTGCAGAAGGGTGAGCTGATGGTGTGGAGACACCATTCTTAAGCCCTCCCTCTCCACGGCTGCACCAAATCAGCACCATTTGTTAGATCCGTTCAGAATGGTAGGAATTCAAGTTGATAGTTTACCTGCTATGAGAGAGAGCACCTGATTCCAAAAGCAAAAGTTTTCCCAGCTACAGATTCTTTGTGAAATTATGGTACGCCTTGCTTTGAACTCACAGAATTTATTTAAGAATGTTGAGCTGTAGGCTGGAGAAATGGCTCAGTTAGCGAAGTGCTTGTCACACAAGCGTGAAGACCTACAACCGGTGCAGGCTATCTTCCTTCTAGCTCTCACATGTTTTTGTGGGCTTACCAAGGAATCAGTTTCTGTATGGGTTTTTAATACGCCCTTCATGTGGTTAGCATTCTATTCTCATTCTCCTGGCCTCCCCACCATTCACCTCTTTCTCTTTGGGAAACTCCCCCTGCCCAGTATTCCTCTTCTCCACTCCCACATCGCTTATGCTCTGTTATTAGTGTTCATCAGCCTGTTTTTATCTAATCAGAACTCCTTTCTTACTTGTTTTAGACTGTTTGTTTTATTTTATTGTTTGTTTGGTTGGTTGGTTTTAGGGTTTTTCAAGATAGGGTTTCTCTGGGAAACAGTCCTGGCTGTCCTAGAACTCACTCTATAGACCAAGCTGGCCTAGAACTCACAGAGATCCACCTTCCTCTGCCTCCTAAGTGCTGGGATTAAAGGCATGTGCCACCACTGTCCAACTAATTTCTTACTTGTAAATCTATATAATCACCCTCATAAACTACTTTGTAATGTTATTCGCAAAATAAAAATATAGACACAGTAAGTAAAAGTTCACTCTGTATTTCTTTTGAACCATGTTAGCTTCAAAAGCCACAAAAATTATGTGTACAGCATCTAGTAAGACAGTTACAAATAAATTGTTGTTGTGTGTATGTGTGTGTATATGTGTGCATATATGTGCATGTGTGTGTGCACATGAGTGTTGTATGTGTGCTCACGTTTGTGTGCATGTGAGCTTATGATGTGTATATGCACATGTGCATATATGTGTATATATGCTTATATGTGCATGTGTATGTGAACATGATTGTATGTTTGTATACATATATTCAGGTACATGTTTGTGTGAATGTGTACTTGAGTGTGTATATCTGTGTGTTCATGTTCATATGTGTGTGTATGGGTATCTGTATGTGCACATTAGTGTGTATGTACATGCACATGCTTATGTATATACACAGTGTTATAGGTGTGTACACGTTTGTGTGTGTACATAAGTGTATGCACATGTGTGTGGACACATTCATGTGTACATGCAGATGAATATGAATGTGAGTAGGCCAGGGATCAACATCTAGATGTCTTCTTCAATCATTCATCACCTTATTGTTTGGAACAGGGATTTTTCAATAAACCTGGAGCTTGCGCCTTTGGCTAGACTAACTGGCCAGCAAACCCTGGGAAACCTCTTGTCTCTGTCTTACCAGTGCCATCATTAGAGGTATACATCACAGTCCATCCAGGCACACAACATACACATGAAGTATTAAAATTACCACATGACCCAGCCATTATAGTCCCAAGTATATAACCAAAGGACTCTACATCAACATACCACAGAGATACTTGTACAACCACATTTATTTATTTCACTGTTCATAATAGCTAAGAAATAGAATCTACTTAGATACCCCCAGGAAGTGACAGGATAATGAAGTAGGATTTTCCTCTGTATACTTTGATTATGTTTTATTGCCATTGGTAAATGAGCAAAGCTGTTTTGACCAGTGGCTTAGCAGAATAGAGCAAAATGGGAATTCCAAGCAGATAGAGGAGGAAAGAAGGCCAAGTCAGGAAGATGCCATCTAGCTGCTGAAGGAGAAAGACACCCGCAGAAACTTGCCAGTAGACCACGACCTCATGGTGATGCACAGATTAATAGAGATAGGTTAATTTAAGAAATAAGAGCTAGCTAGTAATATGCCTAAGTGATTGGCCAAGCAGTGTTTTAATTAATACAGTTTCTGTGTGATTATTTCAGATCTGGGCAGCCAGGAAAGAACAAGCAGCCCCCATCTACAGGATAAAGTATGAGCTACATTTGCTGTCAACATGGACAACTGAATCCACTTAAAATCTGAGAGAGCTTGGGAAGGAATTTTAGACATAAAAGAACAGAGTTAAGCATGGCTTCTTTTTAGCAGCATTTTCTCAGGTGGACTAGAGGCAAGTGGGTCTCATTTAAGAGAGGCTTCCTGATTCAGCTTTAGCTGCAAAAACCTTGCAGCTCTTTTAAGAAACCCTGCCACCAAACACTTAACTGGTGTTTATGAATAGCTGACAGCATGCTACTTGGTGGTGGCAGGGACCTTGGAACTCCAAAGAGTTGTGGCAATAAACATGGCTCTGGCCAGTACCTCTGCCATGAGGCTAGACTCTCAGAAAACAAAGGAATGGGGGTAGATCCAGCCATCAAAGCCACAGCTTTAATCCTAGCCATATTGCTTAGCAAATTAAAGACTCATGTGATCAGAAAAAGAGAGGTATACAGTAAAGATAGATTCAGATGAAAAAAAGCCTCTAAACGGTTTAGAGTGTGTTTAAAAATATATGTAGAGAAAAGGAAAAGGACAAAGTCTTTAAAATAAAAAAGAAAGAGAGTAGTTGGGTGTGGTGGCACACACCTTTAATCCCAGCACTTGGGAGGCAGAGGCAGGCATATCTCTGTGAGTTCAAAGACAGCCTGATCTACAGAGTGGGTGCCAGAACAGCCAAAGATATACAGAGAAACCTTGTCTCAAAAAGCCAACAATTAAAAATAAAAATAAAAGTAAAAAATAGAGTTTAAAATAAAGCCATAAAAAGATGGAAAATACACAAAGAGTCTGGATACTGTATGTTATTGTGTTGTCTTTAAATTGTTTGATAGCTGAGGAAGGAACAAAAGCTGCCAAAAGACATTTGATTACAAATGCTGCTGGATTAATCCAACATATGTATTTTGAAATTGCCTTGACTTCAAAATTTAAGTCAAAAGGTTTGGTATGTTTCTTTGGAGAAGAGGTTTTGCTTTTGTTGCCACAGGAAGTGAGAGGCTGTGGATTCATTTGGGTTAAGAAAAATTAGGTTTAATCAAGGAAGATTCCCCCCCCCCAAAAAATCTCTGATAGGAGCAGATGGCCCAGATATCTGAGTTCTACATCCAGAATAGCCTCAAGACTATTTTTGAGATGACCAAACCTCACAGAATACTCAGTCAGGACTTGACAATAACTCAAAATTTCTTTAGGTTCCTATAGATTATCAGCACCCCCAATCAGCAGGAAATAGCTTGGAAAACTATGCCACATTCCCCAAAAATGGATTATAGATTTTTGTCTTTGTTTAGAAGATGGGTTGCAAGTTGTTATGGATAATGGTCAGGAAAAAAGCTAAGCAAAGGAGATTTGATTCAGAGTTCTTGTCTTGAAAAAATGTGGGAAAAGTGTTGTGAGACAATGGTCTTGTACTTTGTAAAGATTTGTCACTTGTATTTAATAAAACACTGATTGGCCAGTAGAGGCAGGAAATGGAGGTGAGACGACCAGGCAGGAAATAGAGGTGGGGCAATGAGAACAGGAAAATTCTGGGAAGAGGAAAGGCTGAGTCTAGCAGCCAGAAGCAAGAGAGCGTGTGCACACTTTACAGCTGTATTTATAGTATAAGAGACCACACCCAAGTGGACTGGTATTTTAAAGGCTATTGGCCAAAGGAGCTGAAGGAGCTCCCACAGTCCCAGAGTTTCATTCAGCTTTCATTTAAAAAGAATAAAATTATGTTTCTTTCAGAAAAATGGATGAAACTAGATATCAGCATGTTAAATGATGTAAGCCAGACTCATAAAAATAAATATTGCATATTTTCTTATATGTGGAAATGTGTTATTCATACACACACACACACACACACACACACACACACACACACACACACACGAATAACAGGAAAGTAGAAGGAGAACCAGGAGGCAGAGAGCAGTCTAAATGGAGGAGAGGGAGAACAAGAGAAGGTAATGCAGAACAAAGAGGTAAGATAACACATATTTTCTCTCTTTATAGATTGAGATTTCAGAGAGAGAGAAGAGGAGGAGGAGGAAAGTGTGTGTTTATGCCATGAAAGCAGAATGTGACTTGTTGGGGAAGGAGGGGACCAGTGAGGGAAGATGGGTGGGAGAGAATGGGAAGGTAAATATGGGTAAGGTACAGTAGTATATGTATGTGTGTATGTTGTAAATTGGGGGAGAGGTGAGGGTTATGTTCCCCAGCCGCCTGGCTCTCAAGCCCCCAGCTGCTGGCCCGCTCAGCCGCTGGTTGCTTCCTTATGCCCGAAATAACCACATGAGACCTGTATTAATTTAAATACTGCCTTGCCCATTATCTCTAGCCTCTTCCCAGCTAGCCCTCACCTCATAAACTAACCCATTATAAAAGTCTGTATGTCACCACGAGGTGGGTGACTTACCGGACGGATCTACAGTACTTCCATCTGCGACGGGAACCTCATGGTGACTGGCTCTGACCCAGTCTTCTTCCCAGCGTCCTCTTTTCTTTTCCCTGCCTATCTAAGTCCTGCCCTATCAAATGGCCCAGGCAGCTTTTTTATTTAACCAATCAAAGCTCAGAAATACAGATGAACCCTCCTTCATTTCCCCTTTTTCTGTTTAAACAAAAAAGAAGGGCTTTCATTTTAACATAGTAAAATTACATATAACAAAACAGTTATCAAGTAAGAATTACAGTTACAATATTTATATCTATTTTATCTTTTATCATAACTAAGGAAAACTATAACTATCCATTCTTCAATTCTATCAAAGACTCCAGAAGGATATAATATTACCTAATTAAACAAGAAATAAGCAACTTACAAAACTCTACAAGTGACAAAGACATCTCACTGCCTGTACAGTCACCCAAAGTTCCTCTTTACCGTTGGGGCATCCATCTTCAGCCTACAGGCCCATAGCGTCCAGCAGACATTTCCATGAAGCAGGAAAATTCAAAGATAGTTCAGTCACTTTCCAGACAATTAACAATCAAGGCTATGCCCTACAGACATGCCCACATCCTGACTTAGAGAATTCCTCAATGAATATTCTTTTCCCAAATGATCCTAGATGGGTCAAGTTGACAGTTGAAAACTAATTAGCATGTATGCTAACCAGAAACAGCAACATCAAACAGGACCAATTCTGTATCCAAGAAAAACAAGTTTTGGCCTCTTCCCTTGTGTCAGCTTCTAGGTAGATTCTAGGTAGATACTTTGAGAGGAAAGATCCCATACTTACAAAGAAAATGTTATTGGCATTTTAAATAGCTCTCATTTCAAGGCTGGTTTTGGTTGTTTGGTTTGGATTAATTTGATTCCTTTGAAACAAGGTCTCACTATAAGCCTGGGCTAGCCTTAACTTGTAATCTTCCTGTCACAGTATCCCAAATGCTGGGACTGCAGGCACCTCCCCATTCAGCTGCAAAGCTGGTCTGTTCCAGAGAAGGACTTCCAGAGGAAAGCACTGTGAACCAGTCTAAAACCAAAACAAGTGGCTCCTCACTACCCAAAGCACTCTCGTGAGTGACACAGAATAAAAATGGCTTAATATAATCCGATTTATCATTCCAAGTCCTCTACCCATGGGTGTGCCCATTTGCCATTTTTTTTAAATGTATGATATATGAAGGATGACCCTGAACTATGACTGCTCAGGAATGTGCCAACCTCTGCATACATTGACAAGTCTTTCCTGCATGAATGAGATTCTACAGTAAGATCTCTTTGCTTTCTTCTTCAGGGAGAGGCGCTGCTCAGAGAACAAGAACAGCATTCTTCTTACATAAGTAAGAAAATTTTTTTTCACCTTTTACCCCTTGGTTACATGTATTGGCTTTACATTCAGAAAGTAGCAAACCTAGTGCACTTGGTTACAAGTCCTTCGTATTGATTCAAATATCATAACTTTTCCAGCACAAACACCTTAGTACTATCACTTTTCCTCCTAAACTATTGATTTAAAGGCATCCTACAAGTTTTGTTGTGCTGTGTTTTCATTTCAACCAGTAAAATATTTTCTTGTGTCCCTTTTGGTTTTCCAGCCTATTAATTATTGAGAAGTGTTGATGTCAGCCAGAAGCTTACAGATTTTTCATAGATCTATCTGTTATTAATTTCTCATTTAATTCCATTATGGGCAGAAGACATACCTTGTGTTGTTTTTTAAACTATTGAGACATTTTATACGGCGGTAGTACATGGTGTGCCTTAATAAATGTTCTGTGTGGCTCTTGGTAAGGGCTATGTTCTGCTTTTCTTGGATGTTGTGATGTATATGTGCATCACCTCTCTCCATTTGCTGCCAGGTTTTGAGACCCAAAGATTTTCGTGTCATCTCCTTTAAACAGCTTTTCTTTGGTGAAGAAAATGCTTGTTTTGTAAAATTTCCATGCTGCCAAAGTACACGTTTTTCTCAGTTTCCAAACTGGCAGGCAATTGGCCGCCAAGAACCAGATCAGTAGCCCCACACAAAGGAAGCAAACTGAATTCTGCAGTCCTCTTAATCTGGAAAATTACTACTAATTCAGGGTTCTTACAAGTATTTGTTAATGTGACCCTCCTGCAGCTTTTGTTAGTCTATTAGAAAAATCCTAAATACCATCCGCCAGTGGAGGCTACTTCACTACTCTGCAGTTGTATGTTATATAGTCCTTAAGATGGCTGCACTTCCCTAAGAAGACACCCAAGCTGCGCTATAGTTCCACTATATAGTGTAATATTCATTCCCCCAGTCTCCATGTGAGGCAACTGTAGCAGAGGCTAAATAAAAGATTCCAGACTCAGGTAGTCCATCTCCAGAACATGTCTGTCCAGCATCCCATGTATCTAGTCTCATACAATGTTCTCATATCTCATTGCTCCCCAGGGCTGACCTTTGGCGCCTCTGGCTGAGCTGTGCCTGGGAGGGAGGACTAGAATTCATCTGTCAATACTGCTCTATTCCTTTCCTCCTGTTCCTAAAAACTCGGGTCACTGTTGTGCCAACATTTGCTCCAAACTCCTCTCACTGTCTCCTCAATGATCTCTGCCCAGTTCTCTTTGAATTGGCTACGTGAACTCAAACTGACCCTTCAACTGTGACCTAACACTTCCTTGAAGTTTTCAGTAACTTTCCCCTTGGTTCCAGCCACTGAGGCCC
>JAQHUG010000042.1:4960861-4980242 GCA_028555095.1 Dicrostonyx torquatus | reverse complement strand
GGGAGGGCCGGGAACAAGGGGAGTAAATGTAAATTCTTCTTTTAACAATAATAATAATAAAAAAATAGGCTGAGTGGTGTTTTAATTATTTTGGGTCTGGACAGCCAGGGCCAAAAAAGTCTCAGCCAACCAGACTCTGCAGGCACCAGGACACCAGGATATGGTGTGCCTTTAGAAAGAAGGATGGAGAGTAGCCTTCTGCTGTGGAAGCTTGAGTTTGGGACATAGAAAACTCCAGCATAACTGCCTCTCCTCAGAGGCTCTGGTTGACTGCTGAAGCATCCTCAGGAAGGACCTACCACAGGGACCCAAGAAGAGCTACCACTGGCTGGATTAGTCCCTGGGAGCTAGGTACAGTCAGTAAGAGCACTATGGCAGTGTTCACTATGGGCCTGCTGTAGGGTCCCTACTGATGGCACATATCAATGAGGGTGGACTACAGAGGAGAACCCAGAGATCTCAGGATTGAGCTATCACACATGGCCTCTTGCTTACAGAGAAGAGTGGCAGTCCCAACTTTCTATGAAACATCCAATTGTGTGCATGTGGGGGGGGGGCGGGGAGGAAACCTAAACTAAACAAATGAAGACAAAATAAGAAACTTTGCTCTGTACCTGACACCTTTGGAGGAAGGTCAACAGTCGTATTTTCACCCCCCAAAAAAAATTGAGGCCAGAAATTGGATAATAATAATAATCTAGACTGTCTGAAAGTCTTGATCTTTTAGAACCTGTAGCTTCTACCTGGAGTGGTTACAAGAATTATTTTTCAAATGCTTAGACAATTGTGGTGATAATGACGACCTTGTTCATTGTGAGCATTACATGTAACCACAGTATTTCCCGTGTTACAATAGTACCATAGTAATAAAATAGTGAGACTATAGAGGTGATAACAAACAAAAACTTTTCTCCAAGACAAGGAACAGAGTCTCACAGTTCAAATCCCAATTATAGCACCAATTGATTTTCTCTGAGGTGCAGTTTTGCTGTCTTCAATATGGTAATAAAAGCTTTGGCTCTCAGGATCACTCTTAGCTCTTATACTCCTCCTGTCTCCAGTAACAGTGTTTGGATCATATGACCGGGCAACTCCATGTCATGGTCACAGGTGTGAGAGCACAGGCCTGCCCTCTGCCTTTGACCTTTTGTGCTTTTGTTTCACCTTGCTGCACCCCCTCCCCACGCCTCCACAAAAGAAGTGAAGCCGAGTGGTGGCAGCACACACCTTTAATCCCAGGACTCTGTGAGTTCAAGGCCAGTCTGGTCTACAAGAGCTAGTTCCAGGATAGGCTCCAAAGCTACAGAGAAACCCTGTCTGTGGTGGGGGGCAAAGAAGTGTCAACGAATAAGGCTTACCCCGAAGGCTTCTCCTGAGTTCCCACAATGTTGGTAGTTTCCTGAGAATGTGAAACTCTGATATAAAACTCCATTTCCATGTCTTTAGAAGGGTTGTGGTCTTCAATAGACTGAAATTTCCTGCCTTCCCTTTGCAAGTTAACTGTAAACTGTAGCTGGGTTTATACACTTTCACAGTGTGTCCTTACAATCCTTAAGACTTTCCCTACAGAACTATTGACCCCTATGCAACCATGTTCTTCTGATGGAGCGGTGTGCCTTATTTTTCATCTTGTGGCCACCCATGTTAAGTCAATATGTTCATCTTTCCAAGTTCACTTTTCTTATGAATTTTAAAGAAGAAAACAAAAATGTATCTTTGTTTTTGAATATTCCAATCTTTTAATTTCTGTTTTTCTAGATGAAAAAATGAATGGCAAGACATTGTTTGTTCCTCTATTTTGAGAAGAATAGTCCTATGTATCAAAATCATACAAAGCTGAGTTTAGGAATGAAATTGTATTTTCCCTGAGGGATTGTCAGTTGGAAGAAGATTAAAAATGTTTAGAATAGAATGAGAAATTAGAGTCATGATGGGTAGATTTAAGTCAGACTTTTTTATAGGCTGGGAAGTACTTTCAATAACCAGTACAGCTTTATGCTTGAAAGGCTGTTGCAGAGAGATGCCTGAACCTCTGCAAGCCCGTGGCTCTGATGGAGCGGTGTCCTGCAGTACAGCTTCCAAGAGCAGGTGGGCACTGTGGTTTGGCGTGGCTTGTCCCTGCAGGCTCATGTGCTGGGGTTTGTGTCCCTGTTTCACAAGCTCTCAGGCACAAGAGGATTTGAATTCAAATGAGCTTTCGATACGAGGTTCTTCCATTCTAGAGCCATATAAAGGTGATATTAGCATTCTCTTAGTGTTTGGTGAACTTTTAAAATCTAATAGCTTGATTTTAAAGTGTAACACACATTACACTGTCTGATGTAAACGTTTAAGCCTCTAGGAAATAGGCGTATGTAAACGAATTCTCAAACCAAATACAAAGAAGACATTTAGGCTATATGATTTGATCTTAATATTTTTTGTCAACATGAATACATGCCTTTGATATTTAAAGTTAATGTAGTATTTGTTCGTATGCTGCTTAAGAAATTGAAATGGATTGAAGCAGAGCTCCAGATAAGAATTTGTATAAGGAAATGTTATTCAGCAACTCAGAGACCTGGTTAAAGTGCCTGGAACGGCCACATGTAGGCAGAGAAGAGCAACTTCTGATAGTCTCTTCCTCAAAAACCTTTCAGTAAAAAGTCAGCCTCATAGATATATGTACCCTCTAAATAATAGAGGACTTTAAACAAGTTTCACTTAATTGATGCTCTTTGGGGATCCTGTTATATAAAAGTAAATAATATAAAAGTGCCCTAAATAACAAAATGGTAGGCTGGACTAACCAATATATAAGTAGTATAAATTTTAAAATAAAAACAAAATACACAAAACTACATAAATATTAATTAAATCAAAGAAAAATATGAAGAGTCAATGTTCTCTTTCCACTTCCTCTATGGGTCTCTATGGCCAGTGTAATCAGACCCTGAAGGGGGCCCCTTTCTAGGCTGCACCTTCACTGCACGTACACCTTCCATTGCAACTTCACAAAGCAAACAACAGAGACAGGTGCCAAGTTCTCTCATCCTCTAAGTAAGGCAATAATTGCACTCTCAAGGGCCCACCCTTGTGAACTCCGCCCCCCAACTCCATGGCAGCTGTGGGAGAACAAGTATTCCATTCATTGCAAAGTTCAGGCAGGCACCTGAAGGAACGACCAACACTGAGTTTTTTCTGACTTAAAGAAATAGGAATTTCATACATTTCAACCAGACATACAGAGGGAATATAAACAGAGGGTAAATGGTTTAAACTCAGAGTTCAGAGATGCCTTTTCACGAAAGAAAACCATCACAGGACTGACACAGGTTTCAGGTAGATGAAGTGTGTTTTGGGGGTGAAGCCAAGAAGATGGTCCTGAGCTCACTGTGGGTGTGTCTTCGGAAGGAATTGTTTGATCCCCATTCTTTCTGACTTTCTGTCTAGCAAAGAAGGAAGTTTTTCCCACATAGGCTCTGCCACTGATTTCAGAAGCCATGGGGTCCTCATCAGAGCTCATCCGAGGCTGCTGCCATGCTCTACGGCTTCCGTAACTGTGGGCTGAGTAGCCCATTTTTGGTAAAGTAAGGCTGCCATTGCGTCTTCGTTACAGTAACAGGAACAGACTAGGGCCGTGGGACAGAACCCCAAAGAAGTATTCAAGTAGATCACAGACAGCCAGGCGCTCATGGTTTTTCAAAACCTAGAAAATTTATACGTAAGAGAAAAATGAAAGCCCCCCCCCAGGCTATACCTGGGTGGTGATAGCAAGTTCACTGAGCAGATGAAGTTACCTTTCACTGCTGACACCCCTTTAAGTCCCAAACTAAAAATAACTTCTACAACAGGTCTTGTGGAAATTAAATAAATCATAGAAATAACGAACCCTGTACTTAGTAACTACAGTTCCTGTCACACTCTTGGTCAACTTCCCAGGGTTTGACCCGTGAACCCTCATTCAGAGGGGAGAAATTGTTGTCGAGTCAAGCCCGATAACTAACCCAGCTGCTGACAGGCCTTTGTCAAAGCAAAGCAGCTGCAGGAAATCACTGGATTTTTCCGTCTGTCTGTTCGTTTGTTTGCTATTTTGTTTTGCAGATTTGTTTGGGTTTTCTGAGACAGCCTCTCATACAGCTCTCAGATACACCTCAAACCTTTTCTCCATTTGCAGCTGAGGATGACCTTGAACTCCCTTCTCCTGCTTCTGCCTCCCCACAGGATTATAGGCAAACACCACCGCACAGGTTGTTTAGGTCGAGACAAGGTTTCCCCAAGCATCCCAGTCTGTCCCTGAACTCACTAAAGAGCCCGACCACCCCTGATCTCTTACTGTCCTGCCTGAGTGTGAGGACTACAAACATGAACTACCATGCCCAGCTTGTGTTTCTATTTCCGATAACTTCTTCCTCAAGTTTTCATGACTTCCTTCCAGCACGCCTCCCGAGATGATTTCACGAATATCAGCAATGACGTCCTCCTTTTTAACTCCAGTTTCTACCTCAGAGTGCTGTGCAGCGCTGGGACGCTTTGTAGAGCTCTCCTCTCCTCTGCGCATCTTGCTTCTCTTTCCCGGCTCTCCTCTACCTGCGCTCCCTTCTCTGGTTTCATGTCAATAGGCCTGCTCCCCTGCGAGCTGACCCACTTTCATTGTCTGCTTATGATTTTCTTCAGGCCCATGACTTGAACTGCTTCTATACATTTTCGTGCTAGGTGACATCTTGGATTGTTTGTTTCATTAAGCTGCCCGAAGACTAGCCTTACTTGAATGGCGCAAAGATATCTCAGGTTAAATCCCCAAGCCTCCCAGCTCTCCCAGGCTTCCATGCCTTTGCATCATCACACTGGACTGCTGGGGTTTTAAAATACTTTGTCATTGAGGAAAATGACTCTTTTCTATTTTATTTGGCGTTCCTAGCTCCCACCAAAACAAAGGCATCCAGCATCTTTTGAATGAGACTGAGCAGGTTTATGTCCTTTCACCCTGACCCCACTGGGACCAGACTCAACTTGTCTAGGTTGTGTTTTGGTTGCTGCGCTGCACTGTTTTAGCTCCCTCTTGTTGCTAGGTGATTTCCTCAGGGCTCGCTGGTTCTGGTTGCTGAGTTTCTTATACTCTGTGATTTCCATTGGTAGCCAAGTCAGCACTTTTTCTTTCTTTCTTTCTTTTCTTTCCTTTCCTTTTCTTTCTTTCTTTCTTTCTTTTTTTTTTAAACCAGCCTCTGGAGCAGCTAAGACCCCAGCCACAGTCACTCATATCTATGGACTGCAGTAACCAGGAAAGTAGTCTGATGAGAGCCACAAGTTCTCCAACCCTTTCTCTTCAAAGTCCTGTTCCCCCAGTTGTCACAGCTCAACCCTCTTGCTTAAATACTTATCCCATTGCTAATAGGCCTGCAAGTTTATAAGATGAAGAGGTTTATTAATCTCAAAATGAAAATAAGAAGATTGGAGATTTATTCCTAGCAACTATAGAATACAGACTTTTTGTTGTATTTCTTTTGCAATTAAAACAGGTGCTATAGCTGACTTTTCTTTTATCAGGAGACCTTCATTAGAATTAGGTTAGGGAGGATGTCTAGGCTATCTGCCTTGTATAAACATATTCTAGTATACGTTCGTTGTCTAAAAACATCCTGATAATTGAATTTTGATGATATTTTGATTAACTTGATGTCCTTGTTAAGCAATCCAAACATATTGCTTAAAATTTTTCAACACTATCCTTGATACTAGAAGGAAATAGGAAAAAGTTTTACAGCACAGGCGCAGGCATTATGGGGAGCAGAGGAAGCCCCAAGTGGGTGAAGTCCCGAGTGACTGTGTACTATTGACACCGGCACAGCCATGAGAGTACAAAAGCTTTCCCAGGGTAGGACTCAGGAGTATGGCAAAGCTTCCTTGGGTTCAGACGTTGACGAAGTGTGCAGAAAATGTAAGCTTCTTTCTTCTGAATATTTACACGTAAGAAATAAAACAGGAGGCATTTGTAGCAAGTAATCCCCAACTCCAAAGGCAAATTCCCTGCATTTGAGTCAGCGCCACCACTTAATGCTTCTTCTCCTCAGGGAACTCACTGAACTCTGTGGCTGGCTTTCTGATACATTAAAAAAAAAAGTGTAAAAATAAGTAATTAATCTCACAGGACTATAGTTATCTGATGTGGTTATTTCCACCATCCCTCTCTTGTACACACACACACACACACACACACACACACACACACACACACACACTCATCCATCAGAGGAATAAAGCCTAGAAATTTCTATTGTGTTTCTAACCCATGCACCTTCTCTGAGCTCCAAAGTCTCATATAAACTTTGGAATACTCATTTCTGTTTTCATCTCTAACAGGTCCTGTATTTAATCAGTTTCCTTCTACTATAGCAAATTAAATCTTGTAATCGAAAAGGACTTAAAATGATTATTTTGTAGTTCTATAAATGGGGTGGTTGGCCCAGGCCTCAGAGGAGTAAAATCAAAGTGATGACAGAATAGATTCAATTTCTTGAGGCTCAAGACAAAACCCTGCTTCCCTGCTTCCTCTAGTAAGCCAGTTTTGAGTCATGAGCCCCCCTCCATCTCCCACTGCATCTCTCTCTGACTTGCTTTATCTCCCCCTTCACTTTTTAAAAATAATTTAAGATCTAATTCACATGCCATAAAATTAACCTTTTACAGTTACCCAAACATCATTGCAATCCAATTCTAGAATAATTCCATCATCTCAAGAGGACAGCCTATAATCCCCGTTTCCCACTCTCCAGGTTTGCATCCTGTAGTCCTTGGCAACCATGGATCTTTTTGTCTCTATAGATTTGGTCACTTGGGACCATTCACACACGAGGTAGCATTAGTTGTGTTTACAACTGGTTTCTTTCAGTTAGCAAAATGTTTTCAGCGTTCATCACCTTAGTATGAATCAATATTCCATTACTTTTTATTGCAGAATAATATTTCATTTATGGATACACATTTTTCTCACTTGGGTTGATTGACACATAGATTGTTTCCATGTTTGGGCTACTATGAACATTCCAATTTAGGTTTTGTGAGAATATATTTTCAATTATCTTATGTATTCAGTTAGTAGACCCATATGATAACACCATCATTAACTGTCTCTATGAACTGTCAAACTACTTTTTAAAATTTACACTCTCACAAGTAGTGTATGAGGACTACAATTTCTTTATTAGCTTTTTTTTTTTTTGTCTGATGTTGTAGTATCACCTTTTGAGACAGAGGGTCATCATATATCCCAGTCTGGCTGGTCCTCCTCCTTTTCCTCCCATGTGTTGCGATCATACACCACCTTGTTACTTATTTCTTTTCATTTTCCTGTGTATTTGTTCATATACATATGTGCATAGGTTTATGTGCACATGTGTACGTGTGCAGAACAGAGATCGTCATCAAGTGTCTTCCTTGTTCATTCTCTACCTAATGTTTGGAATCAGGATCTCTTGCTGAGTCTGTCAATCATCACTTCAGCTGGACTGGCTAGCCAGAGAGCCTCAGGGATCCTGCCCCTCCCCAGAGTGGACCACTGTGTGCCTTATCACATTCAGCTTTAAATGGGTCTGGGATCAAATTTTAGTCCTCACGCTTGTGTGCTTTGCTAACAGAGCCATCCTAATGACGCTCCCCATCCTAGATTTGATGACCCCATGCCCCAACATCCTAGTGACTATGAAGAGGTGTCCCATTATGGTTTTGATTGGCATGTAGCTAATACAATGTTGAGCATCTTTTCACACACTATTGACCATTTACATAAGTTATTTTTTTAAATGAATGTCCCAAACCTCTGCCTCTTTCAAATACTTTCTTGGCTCTTTATACTTGAGTTTTATAATTAATTTTATAACCTAGATTCTGGAGCCTTCTCAGATAGATGAGATGAAAATATTTTCTCTCAGACTACAGGTTGTCGTTTTACTTTTTAAATGGCATCATATGACTTGCAAATGCTTTATTTCAATGAAGTTCAATTTATCTATGTACTTGTGCTTTGGGCTTTAAATCTAAGATGAGTCAAAGGGCATAAAGATCCCCCCAGGTTTTCTTCTAAGAATTTTATAATTTTGACTCTTACATTTAAGTATCTGACCTATGCTGTATGTCAGACATGGCGTGAGAAAGGGCTTCAGATTCTTTCATAAGTGGGTGTCAAGTTACTGCAGCAGCATTCATTGACATGGCTGTTCCTTCCTCATCGGATGGTGCTACACTCTTCTCCAGAGTAGCTGACCACATATTTATGATTTTCTCTGTCTAACATTGTTCTACAGAACACCGTCTGGATTGTTCTTTTGTAACTGTCACTTTGAAGAGCCCAAGAGAGTTACTGTTCCTCTGAAGCAGAGCTTGAAATCAGGAAGCTCGATCCCTCAAACTCATTCTCTTTTTCAGGGCAATTTTGACTACTGTGGGGCTTCTTGTAATTCCACATCGGTTTTGGAACTACTGCCCATTTGCAGAGAAAAGAAAAAGGCATTTAGGATTTTGTTTATATCTGTAATGACTTTGACGGTATGTGTTGCTAACTTAACAACATCCAGCTCTTACTCTGAGGACACTACCGGTGTTCCTGGGTAGTCAGGTCTTTGATGTCTTTCAGCCATGTCTCCCACTTTTCAGCATACAGGTCTTACACATCCCTGGGTAATTTGTTCCAATGTATTTTATTCCTTTTATTCTATTGAGAGGTTGTTTTCTTAGCATTGTGATTAGATCCTGCATAGCTAGGATATGTCAACATCTTAGTTTTCACCTTGGTCTTACAAATGTGCCAAATTTCTTAGTTTGAATAGTTCTTGTGGGTTCTTTCAGGTCTTCTGTGTAGATGCCCATGCCATCTCCAGTTGGAAGCTATTCACTTCTTCATTTCTTGTTGAACAGAAATGACGATGACTGATACAGTCGACTTTCTTAGGAGAGAGCTTTCAGGTGGTCATCACACATGTAATGTTAGCTGTGAGATTTTCATATATGCCTTTCCTCAGTTTGAGGAGGCTCTCATCTATCTCTACTTTCCTGAGTCAGAAAAGAATCCTGCTGCATGTGGTTAAATGATGCTTATGCGTCCATTGTTTGCTCTTGTGTCCTCTAAAATGCTCTATAAAGGCTCGTTATTGTCTGCTGACCAAGCTTTGATTCCTTAAATAAGTCTCTCTCGTCATAGCATATAATCACTTACAGACACACATGGGTTCTGGTGAGCAGAATCCATTGAAGATTCATAAAAGTATTGATAACATGGGTTCTGTTGAGCAGAAACCATCAAAGATTCGTAAAGGTATTGATAACTCTTCTTCTTGTGATGTTCCATTGGATTTGTCAGGATAATAGAGGCTTTACAGAATAAATTAAGAAATGCTTGATTCTGATTTTTGGAAGAGTTTTTGAAAGCTTGGCACAAATTGCACCTTGGTTATTTGGTAAAATTCACCAGTGAAGCCATCTGATCTTGGACTTTTCTTTTCTAGAAAATTTTTAGTTTCTGGGTCAACTTTATTTGTTATAGAAGAGTCAGATTTTCTTTTTTTTCTTTCTTTTTTTTTTTGGTTTTTCGAGACAGGGTTTCTCTGTGGCTTTGGAGCCTGCGCTGGAACTAGCTCTTGTAGACCAGGCTGGTCTCAAACTCACAAAGATCTGCCTGCCTCTGACTCCCGAGTGCTGGGATTAAAGGCGTGCGCCACCACCGCCCGGCTGAAGAGTCAGATTTTCTATTCCTTTTTGAAATAGAGGGCTTTTTGTATCTTCCTAAGAATATGTGAATTCTATCTAAATAGTCTAACTTACTGACAAACCATTATATGTTCTTTCATCAAAATCCTTGTGATCTCTGTAAAGTTGATAGTAACACACACATGGTTCTTTCCCAGTTTTACAAATTTGTCTTCTCTCAATTATAGCTTATCTAACATTTTATCAAATTTATTGTTATCTTTAGAAAACCAACTTTTCTTTTATTGATTTTTCTGAATTACTGTTCTACTCTGGATTTTATTGTACCTTCTATAACTGTATTTCAGTTATAGCATTTTTTGTTTGCTTTGGATTCAGTTTGCTCTTAATTTGTCTTGTTTCTGAAACCGGAAGTTTTAGTTAATTATTGGAGCAATTTCTTCTTGAAAATGTAGTTAAATTTATGCGTAAGTTGTCCTCTGAATGTCCCGTTCACTGGCTACCATATATGTTTAGCATACTGTGTTTTCACCTACATTCACCCTAAAGCATTTTTTAATTTCCTTTGTGGCTTTTCTTTGACTCATTGGCTCTTTAGATGTATGTTGCTTAATTTCTGCAATGTGTAAATTTTGTGAATTCCCTTCTGTTTCTGATTTCCTTATTTCATTGTGGCCGAAAGGACATACTTTATATGGTTTTAGTCTTTTGAAAGTTATGCTTGTTTAATGATCTAACATATGGTCTAGCTTTGTGAGCTTTCACCAAGTGCTTGAGAAGAATATTTACACTGCTATTGTTGGAAGGAGTGTTCTACAGACCTCTGTGTCATCTGGTTTGTATACAGTCTTTCTCAAGTTCACTGTCCTGCTAACTTCTGTCTACTGACTATATGGACTTCAGCGCTCAAATCCTTACATATTGTTGGACTGTCTGGGATTTTTTGTTGTTGTTGTTGAATTTTGTCAGCTTTTGCTTCAGATTTACTGAGCCTCTGTTTGTACATATGTGCACAGACATCTATGTCTTTATTTGTTGTTGGCTCCTTGTAGATTGACCTTTGAAAATTATAAAATTCTGTTTTTGTCTATAATAGCAGTTTTTGCTTTAAAGACTATCTTGACTACTCTTTGGATAACCACTGAAGTCTCTCTCTCTCTCTCTCTCTCTCTCTCTCTCTCTCTGTCCCTGTCTCCCTCTCCCTACATGCTCCTTAACCTTAGCATACAAATATTAAGTTTCACTGCAGAATTTCCATACACACGTATCATGAAGCTCTGTTTTTCTCCAGTCCCCTCCTCGTTGCCCTTCCTCCACCCCTAAACCTGCCCTTTCCTCCTTCTGCTTTTACACTGCTTTCATTTTTCTCTGTTCCCTTTCTTTTAAGCTCTTTCTCCTGGTCTCCATTCGATTTTCTTGAGTTATGGACATACATGTGTACACGTGCAGACACACACACGCACACACACACACACACACACACTCACACATACACACACACTAAAATTGAGAGCGTAAATTAGAAAAGCAATTTGTTTTCCAGAGTCTGGCTTATTTTACTTAACACAATAATTTTCAATTTTAAGACATTTTCCTACAAATGTCATGATTTTCTTTTTTTGTTTGTGACTGAATACAACTTCATATGTACTGCACTTTGACCCATTCATCTGTTGATGGACATCTAGGTCAATTCCATCTCTTAGAAGTTGTGAATAGAGCAGCTGTCAACATGGGTGGTATTTGAGGTATCCCTTTTTCATTCTTTAATTTTAGACTTTGGTGTTGCTGGATCTAAAGAGACTCTTGTAAGCAATGTATAATCAAATGAAAACTGGGAAAAAAAATGTTACCTGTCAGTCTCTGTCTTTTGAATGGAAAGCCTAAACCATCGGCACATTTAAGTATTGATAACATAAGACTTACATATGTTATTTTCTTTTTTATAACCGTGTCTTTGTTCTCTCAACTTGTTCACAATGGTCTTCCTTCATGTTGAGTAAATAATTTTAGTACACAATTTGTTGTCTTTTATCACTTATTATCTACTTTATATTTCTGAACCTTAGTTATTGCCATGAATATAGTTTTTCTTTTCTTTCTTTTTTCTTTTCTTTTCTTCTTCTTTTTTTATTTAGAAAGAGTCTCACTATGCAGCCATGATGGCCTGGAATGTACTATCCTCCTGCCTCAGCCACCAGAGTGATGGTATCACAAGTATGTTCTACCACATCCAGCTATAATTGATATCTTAAGGTCAACTGATTAACAACCTTAATTCTATCTATAACCTTAATTCTTCTTTGGAATAACTTATGCAAAATAAATTTATCTATAGACTCTAAAGATTGGATATGGGTATTGTAAAGGGCCCATTGTTCTGCTTACCACAGGTAACTAGAAGCAATTATGTCTAAGACCCTTTTATTAGGTGTGTACAGCTGAACACATGAATAGACCCCTCAAAATGAACGAATGAATCATAAGGTACTAGTGTGTTTTCTGTGTTCCCCATCTGACTGGATGTCATCAATGCGTAGCAAGACCTAGGAGTCATGAACAACATCTTCCTCTCTCACTTTCCAAACTATTTATTACTCTCCCTAATAAATTCACAATCCACTCTGTGCTCTGCGTGGCTGCTTCCAATACCTTAACCTATCTCTTCATTATCACTTCATAGAAAGCCTTATGAACACCTTTCCCATAATTTCCTGTCCACAAAACATTAATATTATAAATATACTACACATCTGGAATTTATGCGTAAAGGAATAAATATAAGACTTACTCATTTATCCAATACAGGAGTAGGAATGGCTAGGTACAATCTCAAACTATAAGGTAAGTCATAGGCCTGCGAATGATTGGCTCAGTGGGTAAAGGTGTTTGCAAGGCAAGCCTGATGACTTGCACACCATGGCACCTATGATCCCCAATCATGCATACATACAATAATAAGTAAATAAATATTTTTAATTTAAATTTAAAGCTGCTGTTGGAGGTGTAGCTCAATGCTGGTTTACACCCAGCATGCGAAAGGCTCTGAATTCAATCTTTGGCATCACACTAATGATAACAATCATCATCATCATTTAACTTAACTTTAAAAACTATTATATTTTAGTTGAGTATGATGGTACACACCTACAATCCCAGCCCTTGTGAGGTAGAGGCAGGAGGATCAGAAAACTAAGATCATCTTCAGTTACATTTAGAGTTTGAAGCGAGCCTTAGCTACATACAAGCCTATCTCAAGAAACCAAAACCAAAAACTAAAATAGAAACTTATTATGTACTGACTTTTAAAACAATTTAAATGATTATAAAAATTGTAATGTATCAAATTAAACAAGTGAGTAATTCACACTAATAGATTATTTTTAAAAGTCATCCATGGTAATTTGAGTCATTCAAATTGTATTTTCCAGCAAAAGTATAAGTATTTTTAAAAATTAACTTCTTGAAAATTATTAGAATTACTTTTAGCAAGCTTAACTTTTGATTTTTGCTTGATATGAGAAAGTCCAACATATTTAGCAGCTAGAAACCTATTCAGACATTTTTGGCATTTTAAACATCTGTCAAAACAATGAGTCAACTTTAACAAATTAAATAGTATATATAAAACATATCATTTTAATTCTCAAAGACCAGTGTAAAAGTATGGGGATTGTGCTGGCTAGTGTCTTGTCAGCTTGACACACACAATAGATTTTTGGAAAGGAGAAAAAACATGGTCCCAACAGATTGGACTGTGAACTCCCCTGTGGGGCATTTTCTTAATGATCAATGTGGGTGCTCCCAGATCACTGAAGCAAGTGCCCCCCTCTGGGCAGGTGGTACTGGATGATATAAAAAAGTAGGCTGAAAAAGTCAGGAGGACCAAGCCAGGAAGCAGCACCCCTCCATGGCCTCTGCTTCAGTTCTTGCCTCCAGGTTATAGCCCTGCTTGAGTTCCTGTCTGATTTCTCTCCGTGACAGAGTATAACTTGAGAGTTGTGAGATGAATAAATCCTTTACTCCCCAAGTTGCTTTAGTCATGGAATTGTATCACAGCAACAGGAACCCTAAGACAGGAATCATACAAAAGTATGAGGAACAAAAATAAATCCTTGTAGCCCCATAGCAGCCACAGCCAAGGCCAGCCCAGCAGGAGGATTTCACTGAAAGGTTAGTTCAGAGCTCAAGTACCTTGTCTGACATGCATGCGTCCTTGAGTTCAGTCCCCAGGACTCGAGGAAAAAGAGTTAAATACTAAGGAGTGACATTTTATCAATTAGGACAGAGAGAGCATTGGATGACAACAAAATGCTGGGATCACTAAGTTTGTTGTGGCTTAGTTGGTTGGTGTTTTAGCCCTGTCTGGCATGACATCATTTGCTGTGGGACCATGGTCTATTCCCTGTCACTTGTATTTTTTGAAAAAGGGGAGAATGCTGTGGGACAATAGTTTTTCCCTGTAAAGATTTGTTTCTTGTACTTGTTTAATAAAACGCTGATTGGCCAGTGGCCAGGCAGAAAGTATAGGTGGGGCGACCAAGCAGGAAGTAGAGGTAGGGCAATGAGAATTCAGGGAGGAGGACTCAGTCTGCAGTTGTCAGCCAGACACAAAGGAAGCAAGATGTGATTGCCTCACCAAAAAAAAAGGTACCAAGCAAGCCATGTGGCTAACACAGACAAGAATTATGGGCTAATATAAGTTATAAGAGTTAATAAGAAGCCTGAGCTAATAGACCAATCAGCGTCTATTTAAAATACAAGTGACAGGGTACAGACCATTGTCCCAAAGCTATCATCACTACCGAGAACTGATGGCTTACAGGCATCTTAACTGTGTGTTTTCCCAAAATGGTCATACCATAACTCTCCCCCACTTTCTTGCCCCTCTGGTTGGCTCACAATGCTGTCCAGGATTTTCCAGAACAAACGCACCAATCACTCGCCTCCTCCAGTGCTTTGAACTGCTCTCAAAATGAAACAAATGCCACAGCACTGTTGACTCATACTCAGCCCGGTCCTTATTTTGGTGTTATCACCTGAAACATCTTCCAGTCTTCTTTCCAGCTCAGAGGTGCAGATCTCCCTTACACAGACCCGAACTGAGCCACAGGGATGCTGTACATGCTGTACTGCCTGAATGCTTCTCTGCTTTCCTTGCTTACTTTAAAGCACTTTCTTTAGACTTTTGCTTAATTAAATTTGCTGATATAAACACAACCTCCTTTCAGTAGCCCTCATCACCACTGGAATTTCATATTTATTCATGCTGTTTATTCATCTCAAACAGGGTCTCATGATGCAGCCCTGACTGGTCTTGAATCTGCAGTGCTCTTGTTCCTGCCTTCCAAGTTCTTAAGATCATAACATCCAACTGTACTACAGAAAGCTGTAAACTCAATTCTTTTTCTCATCAGTATCTCTTCATTGTCCATCAAAAATTGGCACATAGGAGTTGTCTACTGCATTTGCTGAATAAAGGCAAAGTTGACTCACTGCACTTTGAAGTGTTTGCTAATTAAAAGAAGTACAATGTCAATTGCAGTCACTAACCTCTATCCATGGTAAGTGTGCATCATACCCTTACATTACAACTGTTTCACGCTGAGGGCTGCATAAAGTAGTGAAAGGTTTTAGTCAGAAATTTGGGGCTTAATCCTGCTTCCATCATTAACCAATTGCCAGACTTAGAGAATGCATTTGCTATCCATCTTTAGACTAGAATGATGAATAGAATTTGAGGCGTTTCATCCTTGGTTAGGATATGAGTATGCAACCTGGGAATATAAGAGCATGCAGAAATATATGTGGCCACACTGTGATGGCACATTGGCTGAAATGGCTAGCTTATTTACTTTCTACCATAAATAAATTACCATAAGGGTAGGGGCTTACAACCACAAAACTGAATTGTCTTTCAGTTCTGCTGGTCAGAAGTTGAGTATGGTTCTACTTGAACTAAAAATAAACTATTAGTTAGACTGATGCACTTTCTGGAGATTCCAGAGAAATCTGTTTTCTTGCTGGACCCACAGACATAATCCAGGAAAATCCCTGATCTCAGATCTTTCCTTTAACTACATCTGCATAGCCCTTGCTTTCCACATGGGAGTCCTAGAACTTACAATGTCCACCATTGGAGATAATTGTTCTGCCAGTCATAGCTACTTGTATTTGCAATATAATTTTCCTTTTCTTCAAATGTAGGAACTCCATGTTATTAAGTTTCCTTAATAATATGATGGAATGAAAGTAGAAATATTAAGTGCAGCTTCCAGGAGTTTCCACAAAAGGCATTTCTATCTCTTTTATACTTTCTGCTGTCCCAAATGCACATACATTAGATGAAGATGGATCTAGCACTCAGCCCATAACACAGAAGGCAATGTTGACGAGCATGGCAGGGCAATGAGAGAGCAGACAATCTCCATGGGTGGTAGAACCAGTGTGTCAACAGTTTCAATGCTAGGAAGAAACCAGCTCCCCTTTTCTTAGTCCCAGTTATCTGAAGGTTTGATGCTTTCAGCCAAATGCGGTCCTCTCATATATACAGGTTGCAAAGGGGCCAACAAATGGAGGGGAAATGAGAAGAGACTTGGGATCTCCCCAAGCTCACACCAGTTAATGAAGGAGAAGCTATGGGCATGGACACATCCATGGCCTCAAAAAGGGTACGACTGGGCAGGATAGATACACAAGGACTATGTAACAGGGCTTCCCTTTATCAACCTTTTCCACAAGGGAGGCTTCAGCATACCAAATTTCCTTCTACAAACATTAGAACCAAGCTTTAATTTAAAAACTAAAACATTTATAACTTTTAGTGAAAATAAAGCAGACCCTCAGTGACTTAAAATAACAGTCTTATGTTTCTTTCACCATATATATACCTCTTGAGTAAAAAGGGATCCGCGCCATTTCAATCACTCCGAACTTAGACCAGAAAATGTTCATCTTAGTATGTACTCCCTTGATCAGGGCAGCAGGCAACAGGAAATAGAGTAGAGTGGTTTGAGTGAGCAATGTCCCCCATAGGATTAGGCACTTGAAATCTTGGTCTCCAGTTGGTGGCACTGTTTGAAGAGGTTTGGAAAAATACGGGTTTCCTAAAGGAAATATGTCACTAGGGTAGATTTGAGAATTCATAATTTCAGCCCTCTCCCGGTTTTTTCTCTTTGCTTTCTGATTGTAGTTGAAGATATGAGCTCTCAGCTTCCTGCCCCTGCCACCACTCCTGCCACTTGCTTCCAGGTTTCTCTGCCATAATGGACTTCATCCCTGGAACCATAAAGCAAAATAAACTCTTTCTTATATGTTGCTTTGGTCACAATATCTTGTCACAGGAACAGAAAAGTAACTAAAATATACAATATTTGTATTCTGGATCTCAGGGATCATGTTGACCAAGCAGTGCTGTTCATAATAGTGAAGAGCTAGAAACACCCCAAGAGTCTATCATTGAATGAGTTTATAAATAATATGTGATGTACTTATATAGCAGAATATTAATCAATCTCAAGTAAGATGTAATCTATGATTCACAAAAACACAGACAGGAATGTTGTGCTAAGTTAAATAAGACAGAAGGAAAGAGAGAAATACTATGTGACTCCATTTACATAGGTGACCTAGAGTAGTATAATTTGTAGTGACAACAGAATGGCAATTACAAGGGACTAGGATGTGGGGTGGGAACAGGAGTTGTTCGGTGCCTCAAGTTTCCATTTTGCAAGATGAAAATAGTCTGGAGAATTCTTTCATGAAAGGATAAAGCAGGGATATTTGGTGATTGCTAGTCAAGACCACCGGCCTTCTCCTCTGGGTACAAATATTTCTTTCTCTTTTCTTCTAGTGCATAAAGTATTTCCAATGACTCCTTTTTCTCAGAAAGAAAACTCACAAGTCCAGTCATAGAAGAATGCACAGAAAGCATCTACAACAAGCCTGCATGCATACCTTCTCCCGTTGACCCACAGTCCAACATCTGACTGGCTAGGAGTTGTAGAATGCCTACTTGAGAGAGGAGGAATGGTTCTTAAATATTCCACCCGGGCTCCTCAGAGGGGCTCATGGTCCACTGACCTTCAGAATTCCAGGATTCTCCTTTCAGCAAGGCTTTACTTAGTCTTTGCCTAAGATGGCCATTGAGACTTGAGATATGCCTGCCTTAAAGGCTGGACAACCTTCCCGACCAATTGTGTTGGGATGCTGAGTGTCATTTTAAGTCTCAGAAAACTATGGTCATGTGTAGTCTAGATTAGAGCCTTCTAATGATGAAGTCCTACAAACTTATGCTTCCTCGACTCTCCACCTACTTTCTAGATGTAGTTTTGTATTTTCCTGCCCCACTGTCTGTCTTAGTCTGTTATGCTCCTTCCACCTCAAACTCTCTCCTTTTATTGGCAATGGCACTTTTCTGGACCACTTTAAGTCTTTTCAAGTCATTTGGTCAACTGAATGGCGTGATAGGACATCACAGCTCATGTGATCACTGATCTGATTTTTGCCAAATTTTAGCAGCTTTTGTTTCTCGAGTAGTAATTTTCTTTTTCTTCACTTGGGATAATAAGCAGTTGATTCTTCTAACCTTATGAAGTCCTCCAATTTGCAGACTCTGTAGTCTCTTTCATTTATCCTCTCAAACTAATTCTTCTCTGAACATATATATCCTTTTTTCTTACAATAGCTTATCAAGTGAAACTTGTAGCAATCAATAAACAATTGATAATCCTATCTCAACCTTTACCCTAAAGTCAGTTGTGCCATTTTGATTTTCTAATTTGTTGTGGACAAAAAGTGTCACCAAATGTGTCAACACTAGGAAATGTGGGTCTCTAAGTCTCTAGTCCTCAGTGATAGTTTTTGATTCCCTCTGAAGAGTCATTAAAACAAAGCAACCTACTTTAAAGTTTACCATTAAAGACATGCACACCCCACTCTTCAGTTCTAAGTTCTATGTCACTTCAGGGTAAGGTGCAATTCAGTAGTAACAAATTTCCTAAAGTTCCAGCAGGCTAAACACGATGTTTGTGTTCTTAGCTGTGCCCATTGGAGTGTGGTACTATCTGGTTTTATGTCAACTTGATGCAAGCTAGAGTCACTTGGGAAAAGGAAACCTCAAATGAGAAAATGTCCCCCTTAGATTGGCCTGTGGGTGAGCCTATGGTACATTTTCTTAATCTGTGATAGATAGGTAAGGACCCAAACCATTGTGGGTAGTGCCACCCCCAGCAGTTGGTCCTAGGGTATAAAAGAAAGATGGCTGAGCAAGCCTTGGGAAGTAAGCAGGTAAGCAGAATTTCTCCATGGCCTCTACATGAGTTTCTCCCTAGAGGTTCTCCTGTCTTAACTTTCCTGGATGATGGACTGCAGCTGTAAAATGAAAAAAACAAAAACCTTTCCTCCCCAAGGGTTTATTTCCTCCCCATTGCTTTTGGTCATGGTGTTTTATAAAGGCAATAGAAACCCTAACTCAAACAAGTGGTTTTAAAGGCTCTGTTTGCCGCAGGCACTCAAGGACACAGAAAGATAATACTTCTCTCTACACCCTCTCCCCTAGTTGGGGCTTCAGCAGGAAGTAGTGCAACTCATAGAGCTGGAAATACTCGATAAGAAGTTCTGTAAGCATGGGACAAGGTCAGTTCAGGCACCCCCTCCTCTGCTGCCCAACTACCTAGCTGGGGACATTCCTGGGAACACCTGG
>JAQHUG010000042.1:4935447-4952202 GCA_028555095.1 Dicrostonyx torquatus | reverse complement strand
GTCTTTTAGGGGTTGTTCCTTTCCCAGTCTACGGTTGGCTAGTTTGAACAAGACAGGATAGCTGACTGGCCCTCAGCTGTGTACCAGTCTTCACCAGGCCTTGAACTTGCTGAGCCAGTGCACCTGCAGGGTGCCCTACTGACAGGTGAAAAAGCCAGTCATCTTAGAAGTTCACCAGCTCTGCTATCTAGTCAAGGCCTGCTCTCTATTAGGAAATTTACCTAGTTCCTAGTCACTCATATAGCAAACAATAGGCTAGCTTTTCTGGATGGCCTTTTTTTATTTGTTTTTTTAATTTTAATGACGTTTTAAAATTTAACTCTTTATAATAAAGATGTAATTATAAAATAAATAAAAATTAAAAGAGAAAAAAATTACAAAGGAACTTTAAAATTTTCCAGGCTGCCTTTCATTGCTGGTTAAAAATGTATATATTGTGACTAGAATTTATTCTAACCTGCAAACTCATGTTGCTGTCTGCAACATGTTTACAGCGCTCACAGTTAGAACAGCTGCTAACCAAGCCAGCCACTTTATGGTTTTTAGAGAATTATTTCTTTAATTTTTATGCCCTTAAGTTTAGATTAGGTTTTCATTCAATCTTTTAAATTTAATTTAGGATTCTTTGCTTATACTAAGAAAAGAAAAGTGGTGGGTTTGGTTGAAAAAGTAAATTTACTGTGGGCAGTGATAGGGATGGGCTGTTGAATGTCTCTTGCCAACTCCCAGGGGTTCTGCAACTCCTGAATAAATGCAGGAGATGTCTGAAATGGTAAGACCTACCAACTTATAAGACAGGGTGTCGTCTTGTTGGAGAGTGGGCTGGAAACAACAACAGCCTCAAAGAATGTGTAGCTCTGCCAGAGGGTTTGGCAGAAACTCTTACCTGGTCTTTGGTATCCTGTGTTCTTTCCCCTAGGGAGATGGGAGCTATCTTTACTTGGTTGTGTCTTCATTATAAACCTTTGGGGCTTCCCTGCACTCAGTTTCTCCTTTTTTAACCAATGGGCTCTTTGCATGAGACATGTAGAAAGAGATGACTAAAAGGTTGTAGCCCATTCCCTGGACCTAACTATGTGTCTCATTTATCCTCACAGACATAGTCATTTTGTAGTTACAAAGAGTGAATTAATTACACACCTGTGGGCTCAAGCACCATCAGAACCAAGGAAAGATAAATGCAGACACTGGATTTAAAGGGATTTGGAGATGGGAGAGATGTATAAAACATGCTTGAGGCAAGTTACCTGCACACGGGTTAAATTGGACTAAAGCTGGAAAAGAGAAAAGATGGTTTCCTGTCACAGGGTCCAGAGGACCTTGCCTCTCCTGCAGCTAAGAGCTATAAGTGTTGGTCCAACTGTTAGCATGACGACACTACGAGAAGCTACTGCTTGCAGGAATTTCGGGTCAGATACCCTTTGACGGTCCACAAGCTGCCTTGAATGGTTCAGGGAAAGACAGGTTGCTTTTAATCTGAGGGTGTACTTGGTTAATTCCTCTTTGGGTGTCTTGAAGCTAAGGAAGAGGAAGAGTGAGGGAAAAATATCAGTACCAAGCCAAGCTGGTAAACGGAACACAGGGTGAGGTCTACAGGTCCAGCTTCACTCACAGGACTGTGTTCCTGCTTTGGGAAGATACTGAAAAAGGGAAGAAAAGTTAACGTGAACTCCTTTACTACCTATGAGATCCTAAACCATGGCCCAGAACAACGATCCTCAGAGTGTCCACACTGTGTTAGTCCCAAGAGTTAATAGTTGATCTGGAGGTGACTTAGCATATAGCAGATGAGATGCCATTTCATAAAGACATTTCCGGATATCTGCATGGAGGGTCCTGGAACGAGGAACAAATGTTCCAGTATTCGGTATATATATATATATGCTTTGAGAGCATAGACATAGCCTAGACTTCTCAAATTCTAGAGCTAGAACACAGGAAACTTAGCTGAAACACAGACTCCCAGGCCCAGTTGTGAGATTCTGGGTTAACATATTGGAGTTGGAGTTGAGAAATCTGTACTGTAGCAAGTTAGTCATTTGATTTGGATCGGTGGTTCTTATACTACCCTGGCTGTTTTAGTCTCTCTCAAAGTTAGCATGTCATCAAATGAGAGGCTTTACCAGTAACACAAAATGGAATGTTCTTGTTTGTCACGTCATAGACATATTTATGTATGAGCGCTTCTATGGGAAAGAATACATATTTGTCTCCTTGTCATTGCCCCCTCATCAGTTCCTTTCTCATCCTCTGCCCATTTGCTGTTGTTGCTGTGGATTCGCCTTGGCAGCCTTTGACCCTTACTGTGACCTGGAATTAGAGCTATTGGAAGCAGCAATACTATAAACTGCAGATCCGACTTCTCCAGCAAAAGCCTGAGGGAAGCTGCCTGAGCTTTACATAGGTGGGGAGGGGATTTGCAAAAGAGTCTTTTCCTTTCAAACTTCCTTTGAAAGTTTCCTTCTAGATTTGAAGATGGTGCAAATTTCTTCCAGAGGCAAATTACTGGCACCCCAAAGACCCACAAGGTTGATTAGAAATGTGTACTACTGTTAAATATATTTTATATTACAGCACACACATATACCAGTTCACATGCACGTGCATGTGTGCACACACACACACACAACACACACACACACACACACACAACACACACACACAGCATGTGTGTCTTTGTGTGCAAATAAATGGGAAATGGAATTAATTGCACTTTCTTTTTTATTACTTAAAATTCTGTTGTGTCTACTAGTACACATGGTACTGTTACATTCTGTTCCCATTCAAGAATCTATTGTACATTGAGCACATCCCCGTCATGCTCCTCGCCTGTCCATTTCTCCTTCTCTTTCTGTCCCACTGGTCCTCTCTGCTTCTCTACACAGTTTCTCTCCTATCCCATTTCTCCTTCTCTTTCCATCCCACTGGTCCTCTCTGCTTCTCTAGACAGTTTCTCTCCTATCCCATTTCTCCTTCTCTTTCCATCCCACTGGTCCTCTCTGCTTCTCTAGACAGTTTCTCTCCTATCCCATTTCGCCTTCTCTTTCCTTCCCACTGGTCCTCTCTGCTTCTCTACACAGTTTCTCTCCTATTTATTTCTTAGTTTTTCCTTCTTTCTTCTTCAGACAGCAACTCCCTTGATTCATCCGTTGTCTGTCTGAGCACCTTGTTGAGAAGCTTTCACTGTCTTAGAGGTTGGTCATTCAGAAAAGCATTAACAATGTTCTTTGGGATACACCCGACGGCAGAGCTGTGCTTGCCTCCTAACAGCTGATCTCTGCGGTCCCACACGTGGCAAGTTCAGGCCTCTTTATCTCTTAACCTGAAATTCTAGCTGCCTATTCAGTCATTTTCTTTGCCTCCTCCTCTTACCCTCAGCACTGACTTCCCCAGTCTTGAAGGGTAATAAAGGCATAGGTGTGGTGGGGGAAGGGTACACAGTCCCCTTGTCCTGCTTAGGCAAGTGCAACCCATATCAAAGGAAAGACAGCCACTGCTGTTTTCAACTCAAAGTGTGACTTTCAATATGTGGAAATGAACTAAGAGACTCAAACACTCAAGGTTTTTCATAAAAAGCTTTTAAAATGTATTTATTACTTTTATGTTATGTGTGAGTGTTTTGCCTGCAGGTGTGTATCCTTGATGCCCTTGAAGTCAGAGAAGTGTCTCTGACTTCCCTGGATCTGGAGTTATGGATGGTTGTGGACTGCCCACAACGCCTGGGCTGGGAATCAAACCTGGGCCCTCTGTGAGAGCAGCCAGTGCTCTTATCCACTGAGTCATCTCTCCAGCCCCACAATGGGCTTTGTTTATCCAGCTAACACGTTTCAATTTCTTTGCAACTGTTTTATTTTGTGCACTAAACTATGATTGTAATTTTGTTTGCTACTCTTAACTAAGTATTGGTCTTTAGAGCTAGCAATGAAAGAAACCAACTTTCTGGATCACTTTTTATTACCAGAGGGGAAAAGTCACCTTATCCCTAACACTGACACCTTTAAATCTCAATAAAGAAAACCAACAGGATTGGGGATGTAGCTCAGTGGCAAAGTACTTGCCAAAAGCAATTCAACCCAGATTACATTCTTACACTACCCAGCCTCTTCCCCACACATCTTACTAAAAATATCTTCCCTGGCATTTTTCTTCTTCTTCTTCAACTATCAAGCACTTGGCAAGTTAACTCTCCTCCAGGACATATTCATTATATTTGTTTAATGGTAAACTTATGAACCTCTAGGTTTTTGTGCAGCTCTAGAGCAATGAATTGGTCTTACCTTCGTTGTTTTGAATATGTCGTCTACTGAATTTCAAAGACAACTGGGACCATGTCCCAAGGAAGACTCGCTCTGGCTGAAGATGGGGAAACTACTGAGCCCTAAGAAAATAAAAGCAGCAGGACACTAAGGACAAGCAGGCAGTGACAGGAAGAGAAGGAGCTACACCAGAGTTTGCAAAGCTGCACCAGAAAAGGAAGCCATTCCTTACCTCTCGAGCTTGCAAGGATTCCAACTCATTTATTCTGAAAATTAACACGGAAAAGGTGAAGCAGACGTTCAAGTGAATTGCCTGACGACTTGTTTGACACTTCCAGGCAGGCTCTGCGTGACCAAAGTATATCTCATCTTATGTATTGTAAGGCTTCAGTGCAATTTCCTACGATGAGACTCTTGCCTTGTGAACGATTCTGAGGCTAACTCTGCTTTAGTTTAGTCTGCTTTTCCTGTAATTTTGTACAAATGAAATCACCCATCGCCGTGTCCTGTATTGACTTTCATTTTGCCTTTGCTACTTCTCTGAGCAGGGATAGCTCGTTTCTTTGATGCAGAGTAATACTCCATTGTACGGGTTTATCACGACTTGCTCACCCATTCACTAGCATTTTTTCCCTGCAGCTGTTAAGATGATCTCATTCCTTGTTTTAGTCACATGCTGATTACACTGATTGATTTTCAGATGTTAGACAAATTCTGTGTTCCCAGGGCCAACTCCCCGCTTATGTATTATCTTCTTAATGTTGCTGAATTTGATTTGCTAAATTTTTGTAGGTGTCTTTGTGCCTATGTTTATAAAGGGTGTTGATCTAAATTTTTCCCCCAACCCTACCAGGATGAAATTGACCCTTATAAAATAAATTCAGGAATGTATTTTGCAATTCTTTGTAGAGCTTTGAGCAACATTACACTATACATGAAAGGTAACTTGGCAGGTGTTATTTAAAGGTACATACTTAAAATATAAATTTGCTCTTCCTTTCTTGATTTCTCCCTAATCCCCACAACAAACACACTATATCCATTTTCACACAGAATTGGCCGAATTGGTATGTTACTTGTAATCTCAGATTAAAATTAATAATAATAATAATAATAATAATAATAATAATAATAAAATCACAATTAGACCGAGGTATTTTTTATTTGCTAGAGAGGGGACTGAGAACCCTAGAAACTGTAAGACTTCCTTAGCAGAGGACCTTTCTACCCTGTACAGATATGCACCATGAACACCCATTACAAGTTTTTATGAGTAACCAGTGTACACGGTACCCTGTGTTCCTATTTACATTATAAAGTTAACATGTGAGTACTTAACTTTTCTTTTCTACGAAGTTGCATTCTGCTCCAATCCAAAGAAGGCACGTGAAGCAATGAAACTCCAAGATAGTGGCCTGAAGGCTACTAGTTCAACTGGGCATGCTCAGTCGCCAGGCAGATTTTTTTTTTTTTTCTTTTCTTCTTTTCCCAGTGAAGTAGAAACTACAACTGCGCGTACTGGGTGAGCGGGGGTAGGCGTGCCCTCGTGGAATTTAGAACGTTCCCTCAGCCAATGGGGCCTCGCGACCGGCTGGCGGGGCTCGCCATTGGGGGACCGGGATGCGAGCGAGTGGAGCGCCGGGGGAGGAAGCGGAGGTGCAGGTCGGAGAGGCCGGGCTAGCCGAACCCATTGCAGGAGCAGCTGTAGCAGCTAGGCAGCATCCAGCAGCGTGCCAGGCGGCCCAGTCCGTTGCTTTACTTTTTGCTGCACCAACGTAGTCATTATGCCGAAGAGAAAGGTAAGTCCTGCTGAAAAAAATTGCTCGCAGTCCCTCGAGTGTGCTCGGAGCAAGCCCCCGGCGCTGCGACGGACGTAGCGATGCGCCTTGTAACTCAGGCACTGGGCACCGCTGCTGCCCGCTCCTTTTGCAGATGCCTGTTGCAGACCTCGCTGTTCCCGCACCGAGCTCCGAGTGTTACTTTCCCTCCAGGGTCGTGTCCTCCCCTCTCCATCAACTCCTGGCTGGAATGGTTTCCACCTCTTGTCAGCAGCAGCCAGGGCGAGTGTCCATCCCCCTCGCAGGAGTTTCCTCTTGGCAAACTCCAGGTTGTTCTCAGGGTGGAGGGGAAGCAACTGGAAGAGTCTCCCAGGTCAGGGAAATCAAAAACGGTGGAAAGAGTCTGAGGAGCCAGGCCGGGTCAGGAGTGTCTCCTGGGCCATGCCCAGTGCGAGCAATGCGGGCGGAAGGCCGGGAGAGGGAAAGCCATGTTTCTCTCTATGCCAGCCCTGCTGCGCCGTGGACCCGTATGTACCCACTCCGGTGTCGGTGTCAATCACCGGCCGCGAGGGCGGGCGGGGCAATGCGCAGCGCCGGGTAGGCGGCGAAGAAAGGGGCTGGTGCCAAGCACACCGACCCTGGCCAAGGTCAGGGGCCACTAACCTATCCTGACCGCTATTCCATCCACCACGCCACGCTTGGACGGGCAGGGAACCGGGGTCATTTCTGCCCCTTGTTGGTTGTGTCCCCTTCCGCGCAGGGACATAACGAGCTACACGTGGGGTCACACAGCTTCTCAGGGTGGGGCTTCGACTTGTCATTGGACTGGTAAAGGAAGGGCAGATTTTCTTTAACCCCTCCCTGAGAGAACCGGAGTGTGAGAACTGATTCCAAAAAAACAAAACAAAAGAAAACAAAACAAAAAAGACCTGCCCAAAGCCACCTGCCCAAAGCCACCTGCCCAAAGGATCTAAGTCAACCAGTGTGGCCATTAAAGTTGGAACTTGGTTCAGATAATGCCCCGCTTTCCCGCAAGACTGCAATGATTTGTGTGTGTGTGTGTGTGTGTGTGTGTGTGTGTGTTGCTGCATTATTTAAAACTATCGAACCTTTAAATTTTTAGAACCTTTTGCTTTCTTATATATTGTCACTGGAATTTGATTGTAAACGCTTCCACTCCTTTCAAATTTATTTTTATTACATTCATTTATTTTGTATGTGCTGGGAACACACTGGCACCCACATGACAGTAGTAGATTCTCTTCTGCCATGTGGCTTGTGGGTTGTGGGAATTGACAGCAAGAGTCTTTACTCCTTGGGCCATCTCCCCAGCCCAGGCATCTCCATTCTTTAAAAGAAAGTCAATCATATTAATTAGAAGGTTTTTCTTAGAGTTTAATAAGAACCTACCCCGTGTCTCCTGCTGGGTGGAGTCCGATGTGCATTATCTCATTGAATCCTCCTAACCACACAACTATTTTGGACTCATTGAGCAGGGTCTGAAGCCGGATTGCCCAACATTTCATTAACCATTGGTTTATAGTGGAGCTGCCATCCATTCGAAGGTCTTACTGGCCACCATGAACAACTCTTTTCTTCATTTAGAGATGGGTAGGGACGAGGAGAGTTTAGGAAATCTAGAGCCTTGTAGTTGAAGAAGCTCGTGGCATGCTAAGAGTAGGAGCTCTTGAGTCTCGTTGTTCAAGCTTCATTTGATGGCAGCATTGTTTTTTCCAGCAGTGTTGTACTAGAATGATGTCACTGTTTGCAGCCTTTTATCTGAGGTTAGTGACGAGGTGGGAATTCTAGCGGAATCAGAGGAACTAATTATTGAGACATGAGTTACAGAGGGAGTTGAGGCCAACTCTTTTCCTGGGAATTATTAACACGTTTGGTAAGCAGCAGGTCACATACACCCTTTATGAATAATGGCTCCTGGATTGGTGGAACTTTTCCTTTTAAACCTGATCAGGTTTGGGGAGATGGCTCAGTGGGCAAAGTGCCTGCCCCTCAAGCGTGAAGACCTGAGTTTTATTCCCTGCACACATATAAAAGTCAGGTGCCTGCGTGTCCATAATTCTAGTGCTGGAGAGGTAGTGAGAGTCAGTCTAGCCAAATCAATGAGATCGAGGCTCGGTCAAAGATCCTGTCTCAAAAAATAAAGTGGAAAGCAGTAGAGGTAGGTAGCCAACTTTGAGCTCTGACTTCCACCCATGTCGTGTGTGTGCGTGTGTGTGTGTGTGTGTGTGTGTGTGTGTGCATATGTGCATGTGCCTGCAAACACAATTTAATTTACAAAGCAGAACAGGCAGTTCTTTAGACAAGGAAATATGGTGATTATAGTATGCAAATCCTTCGGCAATCACCTGGCTTTATAGACCTCTAAGGCCTATGCAAGAATCGTCTCCCGTTCCTTTCTTGCACAGCTGTGCAGGCTTCACCTGGAGACAACGGTTTCTAATGTCAGTTCCAGGGAACTCCAAGACTCCACTAAGACTTGATGACTAGGTGGGATGACATCACAACCATGTGATCTGTGGCTGTTTCAGGTGTTTGGCCTCCAGATAGCTTTTAAAAAAGACTTGTTAATCTAGGACTGCGTTTACCTGTAGTTGAAGGACTGAGTATTAGCTAACTCCATAAAAGGTCCCTGCCTTTCAAAGAAGTAAAAGATGAAGCCAGTTTCTCCTCCATTCTTTCCTTCCATTTCCCTCTAGAGATGGATAGTGACAGATCATATCCCACATCATATTTTCCTTGACATCTCTGCTCCATGTTTCACGGTTTCATAGAAATGTTACTTAACAGACTTCTACATCCTGTAGACCAAGAAGTAGTACTAAAGTCCGTGAAAATGTCTGAAGACCTAGCACTTTCTAAATATTGTCGGGACACAGTTTGTTCTCCAGGAGCTTATATTTAATTCAATGAATTGATAAGATTAGCAGACAGAAAAAGAGTTGACTGACATACAGGCTTATAGAGGTTACAGAGTGTGCTGTTCAGATTCAAAGATCAAGGATAGATAAGAAGACAGGTTGAATTTGGGCTGGTTGGTCTTGAAAGTGTGGGTAGGACTCAAGGTAAAATTCAGCATCATTTTCTGTTTGCAGGCATTTAGCTGCCTCTTCTTATTATACTCTAATACAATTAGGCCTCAGCTGCACAACTTCCAGGCCACAATAGCATCCATATTATTATAAACTATTCTTAAGGTACTTCAGCTTATTTTGTTTTAAGCAGTGCAACCCTTAACACTGTAATGTCTTTCTAAGATTTAAATGAAGTTGAGTTCTCTGTATTATACAATGGGTGGTGAGTGAGCAAAATCTCACGGACTCAGGTGGTGGTAGGACAATGACCAACTGAGTTCTAGACTGTTCTGCTCTGACAGCCACAGATGCCAGCAGAGGTCATGTTGTGATCTCATGTTCAATACAGAAGCGTTACCAGCAAGGCCTGGATTCAGTCCTGGCCTGGTCAACAAGCCCATTTTCACATCCTTTTTGTTTCTGATTCCTTAGCCCTGCATTTGCCGTGAAGTTGTCTAGTACAGTAATGTCCACAGAGTGGATCTGGTGTGCATAGTGATCTCTTTCCAGAAAGGAAAGTCTGCCTAGTCCTTACAGTATCAGCTGTAGGAGTTCCCTGGTGGCATTTTTCAGGTCACTTATGTGTACTATCGTACCATCTGCAAATAATGACACTTTGACTTCTTTCTTTTCAATTTATATCTCCTTGATCTCTTTCAGCTGTCTTATTGCTCTAGCCAGGACTTCATGTACTATATTGAATAGTTATAGAGAGAGTGAGCAACTTTGTTGTGTTCCTAATTTTGGAATTGCTTTTAGTTTCTCCCCATTTACTTTGATGTTAGCTATAGGCTTGCTGTAGACTATTATGTTCATGTTTGTCTCTTGTATTCCTACTTTCTCCAGGACTTTTGTCATGAACAGGTGATGGATTTTGTCAAAGACCTTTTCTGCATCTAATGAGATGATCTTGTGGTTTGTGTCCTTCGGTTTCTTTACATGGTGGGTTGCATTTACTGATTCTTGTATGTTGTATGCAGATCCCTGCATCTCTGAGCTAAAGCCTACTTGATCATGAATGGTCTTTTTGATGTGTTCTTGGATTCGGTGTACATATATTTTGTTGAGTATTATTGCATCTATGTTCATAAGGGAAACTGGTCTGCAATTCTCTTTGTTGAGTCTTTTTGTGGTTTGGACATCAGAGTAACTGTGGTCTCATAAAACGAATTGGGTAATCTTCCTTCTGTTCCTATTTTGTGGAATAATTTGAGGAGTATTGATGTTAACTCTTCTTTAAAAGTCTGCTAAAACTCTGTGCTAAAACCATCTGATACTGGACTTTTTTGATTGGGAGACTTGTATGTAATGACTGTTTCTGTTTCATTAGGGGTTATATGTCTGTTTAAATTGTTCATCTGATCTTGATTTAACTTTGGCAAGTGGTACCTATTGAGAAAATTATCAATTTCTTTTAAATTTCCAATTTTGTGGAGTACAGGTTTTTAAAGTATGACTTTATAATTCTCTGGATTTCCTCGGTGTCTGTTGTTATGTCCTCCTTTTTGTTTCTGATTTTATTAATTAGGATATTTTTTCTCTATCTTTTGGTTATTTTGGAAAAGAATTTGTCTATTTTGTTGATTTTCTCAAAGAACCACTCTTTGTTTCATTGATTATTTGTAGTGTTCTCTTTGTTTCTGTTTTATTGGTTTCAGCCCACAGTTTGGTTATTTCTTGCCATCTACTTCTTCTCTTGGGTGAACTTGCTTCTTTTGGTTCTAGAGCTTTTAGGTGTGCTGTTAAGTTGCTACTATGAGATCTCTCCAAATTTGTGTGTGTGTGTGTGTGTGTGTGTGTAAGCATTTAGTTCTATGAATGGCTTTCATGTGTCCCCTGAGTTTGGGTATGCTGTGTATTCATTTTCATTGATTTATAGAAAGTCCCTAATTTGTTTCTTATTTCTGTCTTGACCCATTTTTCATTCAGTAGCCAGTTGCTCTGTTTCAATGCATTTGTAAGCTTTCTGTTGTTTCTGTTGTTGTTTATATCCTGTTTTTTGTTTTTGTTTTGTTTTTGAGACAGGGTTTCGCTGTGTAACTTTGGAGCCTGTCCTGGAACTTGCTCTGTAGGCCAGACTGGCCTTGAATTCACAGAGATACAACTGTCTCTGCCTCCCAAGTGATGGGATCAAAGGTGTGTGCAACCACTGCCCAGTGATATCTGCTGTAATTCTTGGTGGTCTGATAGGATAAAGGGGGTTATTTCAATTTTCTTGTAACTATTGAGATTTGCTTTGTATCCAAGTACATGGTCAGTTTTGAAGAAAATGCTGAAGAGAATGTATATTCTTTTGTGTTTGGATGAAATGCTCGATAAATATCTGTTAAGTTCATTTGGCTTATGATGTCTGTAGGCTCCAGTATTTCTCTGCTTAGTTTTTGTCTGGATGACCTGTTGGTTGGTGAAACTGGGATATTGAAGTCTCCCACTGTCAGTGTGTAAGGGTCTATATGTTATTTTCTCTATTTCTTTTACAAAAGTGGGTGCCCTTGTAATTGGGGCATGAGATTAAGAATTGTAATGTCATCTTAGTGGATTTTTCTTTCTTTTCTTTTCTTTTTTTTTTTTTTTGTTGTCGTTGTTTTGGTTTTTTTTGGTTTTTGGTTTTTGGTTTTTCAAGACAGGGCTTCTCTGTAGCTTTTGGAGCCTGTCCTGGAACTAGCTCTTGTAGACCAGGCTGGCCTCGAACTCATAAAGATCTGCCTGTCTCTGCCTCCCGAGTGCTGGGATTAAAGGCATGCGCCACCACCGCCCAGCTTGAAGTTTATTTTACTAGATATTAAAATGGCTACACCAGCTTGCCTCTTAGGTTCATTTGCTTGGAATACCTTTTTTTAAAAAGAGTCTGTTTAGGCTCTTCTGGCTTTTAGAGTCTCCATTGAGAAGTTGTGTGTAATTCTGGTCAGTCTGCCTTTATATGTTTCTTGCTCTTTTTTCCTTGAAGCTCTTAGTATTCTTTCTCTGTTTTGTATGTTTAGTGTTTTGATTGTTGTGTGGTAGAGGACTTTCTTTTCTGTTCCAATCTGTTTGTTATTCTGTATGCTTCTTGTACCTTTATAAGCATGTCCTTCTTTAGGTTAGGAAAATTTTCTTATGATTTTGTTGAAAATATTTTCTAGGCCTTTGAACTGGGATTCTCCTTTTATTCCTAATATTCTTAGGGTTGGTCTTTTCATTAGTGTTCCAGATTTCCTGGATGTTTTGTGTCAGGAATTTTTTAGATTTAACATTTTTAACTAATGTACCCATTTCTTCTATTGTATCTTCAATGCCTGAGATTCTCTCTGCCATCTCTTGTACTCTCTTGGTGATGCTTGCATCTGTAGTTCCGATTTGCTTACCTAGGTTTTCCATTTCCAGAATTCCCTCAGTTTGTATTTTCTTTATTGCTTCTATTTCCATTTTCAGGTCTTGAACAGTTTTATTCATTTTCTTTCTTTTTTAAAACATCTTTTTTAAAAAATTATTTGTTTATTATATATATCTGCATATACACCTTTATGTCAGAGGAGGGCATCAGATCCCACTATAGATGGTTGTGAGCCACAATGTGGTTGCTGGGAATTGAAGTAAGACCTCTGGAAGAGCAGCAAGTGCTCTTAACCACTGAGCCATCTCTTCAGCCCTTATCCATTTTCTTTAACTGTTTGTTTGTTTGTTGACTTTCTTTAAGGGACTTATTCCTTTCCTCCCATTGTTTGTGTTTTCTTGGCTTTCTTTAAGGGATTTATTCATTTTATCAAATTATTCATTTATGCTTTCCTATATTTTTTTTTTTCCTGTTCGAGACAGGGTTTCTCTGTGGCTTTGGAGCCTGTCCTGGAACTAGCTCTTGTAGACCAGGTTGGTCTCAAACTCACAGAGATCCGCCTGCCTCTGCCTCCCGAGTGCTGGGATTAAAGGTGTGCATCACCACCGCCCAGCCTTTCCTGTATTTCTTTAAGGAATTTATTCATTTCCTCCTTAAGTAACTCTATCCTCTTCATATAGTTGATTGGAAGGTCTTTTTCTTGCGTTTCAGCTATATTGGACTATTCAGGGCCTACTGTGATAGGATAGCTGGGCTCTAGTGGAGACATATTGCCTTGGCTGTTATTTATTGTGTTCTGAGGCATCTGGGTTTGGGGTGATTCTATGTCTCAGTGCTGATTTCTGGGTTTGTCTTTGTTGGGTGGGTGATTTTTCCAGAGAGTGTGATGGTTGTGTGTTGCCATTTTCCTGGGCTGCTAGGCTGGTGTGTTCACAAGGAATGCCTGCTGGTGTTAGGGGCTAGGATGCAGGGATGAGTGGGGTAGGGAGGTGAAGAGGGGGTGGTCTGTGGGATCCAGATGAGATGTGGACAAGGAGGAAGGGAGGCTGCAGCTGCTATTCTGTTGTGGTGCTATGGATCACCCTAAGGATTGGGTCTGGGGACTGGGCCAAAGCTTGGGAGGAAAGGGAAAGTCAGGAGGGTGTGGTTTGTGGAATCCACAGGAGGTGTATGGTGGGGGCTGCAGCTGGTGTTCTGTTGGAGTACTAGGGATGACCCTGAGGATTGGGTCTGGGGGAACAGAGAGCTACTTTGAGATTTCAATTTGAGGTTTTTTGTTTTTTAAGGTTTTTTTTTTTCCTTTAATGGAAGGGCCCAATAGCATTGGACATGGAATGAGAGAGGTGTAATTAACAGTACTCAAGGTTTCAAAGAGTGTCTTTCAAAAGACTGTCACTTATTATAACAACAAAGATGGAGATGAAATGTTGATAAATTTGTCTACATATGGATAAATATTTCAATGTGGGAAAATTACTAAAAATTTTAAATTTGTGAATAAAAAAACAGAAAAAATATCGGTACCAAGTAGCACTGAAAGGAAGAGGTTTGTTATCTTGAAGAGAGTGTCTCACTTGTCTTTATAGAGATGATAGGTATTGTTATTGGAAAAACCTGCTCAAATAAAAGTAGTCACTCTGGGGGCTGTAACTGCTCTTGCAGAGAACCTGAGTTCGGTTCCTAGCACCAGTGTCTGGCAGCTCACAGCCACCTGTAATTCCAGCTCCAGGGAATCTGATGCCTTCTTCTATGGGCATCTGCACCCAACATGCACATGCACACACACACACACACACACACACACAGAGAGAGAGAGAGAGACAGAGACAGAGACAGAGAGTTTTAAAAATGAGTAAATCTTTAAAAATATTTACATGTACTAGAAATCAGAGGTATGTTTATGTTATTGACAAGATGTGGTTTTCTTTAAATGGTCAGACTAAAAGAAGCACGATTGCCTCCTGATAAAGCATTACAGATCTCTTATTCAAAGATTTATTGAAATTGGTTTCCTTCCCATTCATCTGGAGAGCACAACTCAGAGACTTTTCAGTGAATTACAGAGCTGTGCAGCCGTTCCCATTATCCAGTTTTGAAGCTCAAAAAGATAACCTACAAAAAAGCGTGCGAACTCCCACTGTCACTGGGCTGCTCTTTTTTTCTTCCCATATTTGCCTTTTCTGGAAATTTTATATAAAAGAGACTTACAGTATCTAGTGTTTTGTTTCTGATTTGTGTCATATTTTTGAGGTTCCTATATGTGGTAGTATGCGCCATGACTCCTTTGTTTTATTGTCTCTTCATACTCCATTGTATGGATATACTGCCTTCTTGCTCATCTCGTCAAAAATTGAAAAGCTTTCGATTGTCTCAGCTTTTGTCTACTATAGATAATTCTGCATATATTTGTGTATAAGTCATTGCATGGATACAAAATTTTTAATCATAATTTTTATCTTGGTTTATTTCAGAGAGTGGAAATGGAGTGTTCCTTTGCACACATACTTTGTGCACATACTTTGTGCTGTGCAGGTGTGTGCTTATGAATTTTAACTTAAAGCCTCATGAGATTTAACTTACATTTCTATAGCCAGAGATGATGACTATCTTTGTGTGTGTGTGTGTGTGTGTGTGTGTGTGTGTGTGTGTTTTCCTGGAGTACCGCAGACCAAAACCAGGGTCTTGTATATATTCGTGTTCTTCTTCTGAGCAGCAATGCCTGTTCAGATATTTTTGCCCATTTTTAAATTGGGTTGTGTCTTAGTTTGCTTTTTATTTCTATGATAAAACCAAAGGCAACTTGGGGGAGGGTTCTTTGGTTTATAGGTCACAGTCCTTCATCAGGAGAAGCCAAAACAGGAGCTCATGGCAGGGACTGAAGAAGAGACCTGAGGAATTACTGGCGTTCTTCCCTCAGCTTGCTCGCTTTTTTATACCCACATCAGTCATTAATCAGTGCAGTCCCCCACGGACTTGTCTACAAGCTAGTGTATGGAAGCGTCTTCTAACTTCAGGGTTCCTCTTCCCATACGGCCCTAGATTGTGTCAGGTCGACACACAAACTCAAGTTCTTTGTCATCATATAGACTTGTAAGAATTTTTACATATTCAAGTTCAATTTGAATATATAAATTGGTTTGGTTTGGTCTGGTTTTTTCCAGACAGGGTTTCTCTGTGTAGCCCTGGCAATCCTGGAACTCTCTCCATAGACCAGGCTGACTTCAAACTGACAGGGAGCCGCCTGCATCTGCCTCCTGAGTGTTGGAATTAAAGGTGTGCGCCACCACCGCATGGCTAAGAATTTTTATACATTCAAAATATAAGGTCCTTATCAGGTAGGTGGTTCTTAGATATTTGCTACCACCTCAGGTTGTAAGGCTTGACCGTCAACGCCTTTTCCAGGGAGCCGTCTGGCTACCCCTGCCCTGACAGACACCTTCCCCTGGAGTTGTCTGGCAAACCCTGTCCTCTTACTTTTTCAAGGTTGTTGTCTAGCACCTCATATCTAAATCAACATGGTTATTTGATTATGTTTTTAAATTAACTTTGTTTTGAAATCCTTATAATTTTATAGAACCATGAAATCTCTTATTCCCCCAGAGCACCGGACAGAGGTACTATCTGTTTCTTGAGCAAGTGGATCAATTAATTGTTTTTAAGGGAGGAAAATAGTTAAATTTAATTATTTCAGACTTTGGGGAGGAAGATGCCTAATGTGATGCTCATATTCATTGTTTACTGGCCATGTGATTTGGTGCAGTTTACCTAGCCCCTCCTTCCTTAGTATCTTTATCATTTTCTAGGGCTCGGTTTCCTAGTGTGTAAAGCCAGGATAATAATATATTCTGCCTCATTTGGAATTAATTGAGCTGGTGAGGGTACTTAGCACAGTGCTGGCATGGGGGAGGACAGTCATTACTGAGATGTGGTAGTACTTAGTACAGTGTCAGGATGGGGGAGCAGTCATCACTGAGATGGTGGTAGTGCTTAGTACAGTGCTGGCATGGGGGAGGACAGTCATCACCGAGATGCGGTAGTACTTAGTACAGTGTCAGGATAGGGGAGCAGTCATCACTGAGATGGTGAGTGCTTAGTACAATGTTAGTAATGGGGGACAGTCATCACTGAGATGATGGTGGTAGTGCTTAGTACAATGTTAGTAATGGGGGACAGTCATCACTGAGATGGTGAGTGCTTAGTACAATGTTAGAAATGGGGGGAAGTCATCACTGAGATGGTGAGTACTTAGTACAATGTTAGTAATGGGGCAGTCATCACTGAGATGGTGAGTACTTAGTACAATGTTAGTAATGGGG
>JAQHUG010000042.1:4849423-4924507 GCA_028555095.1 Dicrostonyx torquatus | reverse complement strand
TCAATTGCTTTGTGTTCTTGTACAGCCCGAATAGCCAGTGTTTGTCATCTGTAATATCTTCTAATATTTTCCTCAGAAATATAAGTTTTAGGGGCAGCAGGAATGTTAATCTGGGTATTCCATTGCTGCAATAGGTCACGGCCCCATTCACTGCAATAATGGCTATATATGGCCTTAGTTTTGCCCTTCTGGCCCTATGCATTTAACCCATCTCGTGCTTTGTCTTACTCGAGATAAGGTTTCAATTCCCATGAACTGAACATCTACCTCCTGAAGAGGCCAATTAGGATTCCAAGATTTAGGAGTAATAATACTTACATCCGCACCTGTGTCCGATAAGCCTTCAATAAAAATGCCATTTATACAAACTCTCAGTTTTGGTCTTTGTTCATTTATAGAAGTCTGCCAGAATATACGTTTTTTCTTTCTCACTAGATTTTTTGACTCATTCTCCATATTTATCTCATCATTTAGACCATTATTGCTTATGGCAGTAGACAAGGGGCCTTCTAATTTTCCTGACAAGACACATTCTCCATAACAACCAGGAATGTCTGGACCACGTTCACCATGGAGGCCTGCAAGAGGCCCCCCATGGAGTTTCCCCATGGTATTGGGTAGCCATGTCTATCTCTTGTTGACCTACATTCATTCGTCCAGTGTCTGCCTTTACCACACCTCCTACATAAACCTGAAGGCTGAGTTCTCCTGTTCCTGTTCCTGTTATTTCCAGAAGAGGCATTATTCCTGAAAATCCGTTGTCTACAATCCCTTCTTCTATGTCCCATTTTACTACAATTAAAACATTAGGTATTTTGATGCCTTTTCTTACCATTGGAAATTGCTTCTCCTACCTATGCTTCAGTACCATAATGGAATGTCTCAACATTCATTGTATGTAAGACCCATTCATCCAAGGGTGCTGATCTAATCTTTAAAGGCCCTAGGATCCTTTTGTACTTCATATTGGCATTCTCATAAGCTAAAGCTTCAATTATTATGCGTCTAGCTTCTGGGTCAGTTATCCCTATTTGTACAGCCCTAGTTAGTCTGTGTAAAAAGGCACTAAAGGGTACTTTCTGTCTCTGTTTAATTCTAAGATATGACTCCACTCTCTGTCCTGGTTCCTGAACTCTGTCCCAAGCCTTTAAAGCTGCTGTGGTACACACGGACAGGGTGTGGTCATTATAAAGAGCTTGGTCCTGAGAGTCAGAGTAGGGTCCACCACCTAGAATTTGATCTAGGGAAATCTCAGTTCCTTTTGCTCTTTCCTGTTGTTCTAAAATTCTCACTTCCTCTTTAAAAAGGCATTTCCAGTGCAATTGTGGCACACTTTCTAAGACAGCTGAGATTAACTGAGCCCAATCGTGAGGCATGGCTTTGTTACTGAAAACCCACGTTTTGACGAATGTAGTCCATAATTTACAATTGCTTGTTTAATTTCTTTCAAATCACTCATACGTACAGGCTCCCATGTATATTCCTTGATAACCTTAGGGTGTTTGGAGCCAGCTACCTTTTCTGAGGTTATCACTGGAAAGGCAGGTAGAACTCTGGGGAAGTTATCCCGGAGAGTTTTATGTACTGATAAAGTTACATTTTGCCTCCCTATCATTTGCTTTTGGTCAAAGTCAATCATTTCTTCAATCTTTTCAAATCTGTTTATCATTGCCTTCTGCAAGGTCTGGATCTCCTCCCCAGTAGTCTGTTCTAGTGCCCTCATTGAGCATTCCAAGGTACAAAGTCTGTCCTCTAGAGATAATATGTCATCCTTGCGCATAATCTGCATGGCATGAATGGTACCTTCTTGGAGAGACATTCTATCTGTCAAACGGTCATACCCCTTTGACAGAGTCTGATTAATACATTCAACCATACAAAGCCTCTCAAATAATGTTTGAGCACCCATTGACATTGACTGAGTTCTACGTTCTAGATCAGCTATGTTCCTTTCCAGAGTGCTAACTCTGTCATTAAAGGAATGAGTATCGGACTGTATTTTTTCCAAAGAAATCTCAGATGACTGAAAGCTGTTAATCATAAGTCTAGCATTCCCTTCTAGTTGTAAAATTTGTTTTTTGAAAAGATTGGTATCAGTTTAAATTGTATCTAAAAGTGCATCAGTTGACTGAAAATTGCTAGTTAAGCTGGATGTTTTCTTTTTTAAATCTCCAATTTCCTATCTCAGAAGCCCCAATTCAGCCTGCAATGACTGCTTCATCTTATTGTCAGACCAAAATTTTATGAAAAAACTACAGAATACAAGAAGAAAGGTGAATCCTAGAAATGGCCCTGTAGGAAGGGCTCCATATGTATCCTGGAAGACCTCAGATATGTTACGAGCAAACAGGCTCTCCCAACCATGGAGGGTGATACTGTCAGACATATTTCTTCTTCTCAGAACTCACCTGTGGTGCAGGAGCAGGTGTCTAACCGTTTTTTGTCAGTAGGTGTCGTGGTAGTTACAGTAGTTGAGTGGCATGTACGAACGCATGCGCAAGGCTAGGCGGAAGCTAGGCCTGCAGTACACTTGAATCCCTGAGGTCGGCCTAGATGGCATGTCCTAACACTTGTTAAGAATCTGGGGGAAAAATTAATCTCAAGAAGTTACACAGAGCAAGAAATCCAAAGTCCAGGTACAAAGAACATACATCCAAAAGCTTTCAGTGGCTAGCCAACAGCCAGCTAGCTCCAGGGGTTCGCCCACCGCTCCACTGTGGGCTGTGAGATTGCAGCTCCCAGCCAATGGAGGGGTTGTGATGGACGTTTAGCTGGCTAACCATTCCTATGCTGCACTGAGGCTGCTAAAGCCAAAAGCTGCTGCTGAGATTTCAAACAGCAATTCTATTTAAGCTGCTACCAGAATGTCCCACAGAGTTATTACCCCAGGGAATTTTTAGCGGTCAGCACCCAGCCTCTGCCTAAGCCCAAGGCTGTACGGGTGATTTAAAAACCGCTTTGGGTGGCGCAGAGCTTTAACTGCTGACTGCACAGGCCGCGGCCAGGAGGTCTTATGCCAAGCTGCCGAGTGGCTTAGCCGGGGGAGAAGGGGTTGGTTCTAAAAGCCAGACATTTGGGCGCCAGATAATGACGCAAAACAATCCTATACCAGTTTGATTAAAAAAAGGGGTCCTTTATTGGAGGGGATAAAACTTACAGATCAATGTCCCAAACCACAGTCCTCTGGTTGCAAACAGGAAACAGAGTCTAGCAGTCAGAATGGGAGCCGGAAGCAAGAGAGCGAGCAGAGCATTGACGCCGCTTTTTAAAATGAAAACCATGCCCCAGTGGGCTGGTATCTTAAAAGCCATTGGCTGAAGGCGAGGGAGCTCCCGCAGCAACACTTGTCTGCAGTGTCACCAGTGAGTGAGCCACTAAGTCAGGTGAAATACTCCTGTCTCTATTTGTTGTACTAGTGAATAAATGCATACTCAGCATGAATGTGAGCCAGCCTAGGATCCAGACTCCTAATTTAGGCAAGAGCTTTCTCCATCATCCCGTATGCACAAAACTAGAAAATATCAGAAAAGGTAACCTTGGACAAAGAGACCACGGATGAAAAAGGTGTAGAATATTCTGTTATTTCTTTTGTATCGGGTTATATATATTTAAACTAATGAAATCAACTATGCATATGTGAAGAAGGTATTTTGTTTCTTTTTGGTTATCATTCATGTTTTTTTATTTATAAAATGTTTTTAACCTTTCAATATAGCTTAGAAGATGAGTGTTTACTTAAGTTCATCCAGGCTTCTGAACAGATAAACAGAGTTCTTTCTCAGCTACTTTGATCTTAAGAAAACATTTGAGGAAGACATGCTATCCTGCTGTGACCTTAATCACTGTGGGTAGCTGAAGCACAGGCAGGGGAAGAGGTGGCAGAACTTGATGTGGGTTTGATCATTAATGATATGAATGTGATCCCTCGGTTCCGAGTGTAGAGTATCTCATGGTGACTGTACAAAGCAGCCCAGTGCCAGGCTAGGAAGATAGCTCCGTTATAAACTTCTTGCCCTGCAAGCACAAGACAGATCTCCAGGACCCACAAAAAGCCAGGCACACCACTGTGTGTCCTAGTGTTCCTATGGGGAGATGGAGGCAGAAGCCAGGCACAGGCAGAGCATCTCAGACCAGGCAGAAGCCAAGGACCAACCCCTGAGGTTGTCCCTTTGACTTCAGTGTGTGCACTGTGGCACATGTGCCCACATCCCCACACATAACACAGGTGCACATGCACACACATGTGCATGCACATATTCACGTGCATACACACATACACATACGCACACATGAAGATTACAGATAAAATAAAAAGGGGTACAGCTTGGGGGTGTCTCAGACTTGGAACTACAGAATGAACAGAAACAACCACAACAGCATTAAACATAAAGTCTTGTGGCTTTGAACAAAACTTCAGTGTATTTTATGTCATAGAAGATTATTTCAGTTTCAGGAATGTTCTTGTTATTTAAGAAATTTTGTAACAGTTTTATTGCTAGTACCGTCATTTGTGGGGGAAAATGATCTGGTGTCAGTTAGTTCATGTGTAAATGTTTGCTGAGGCGGGCAGGGTGAGAGATAGGCACCTGTCGGCTTTTCTCTTCATCGCTTATTTTCATTTTTAAGCTTTCCACTACATTCCAGCTCTATTGGCCCAATTTTCTCCCCACGGTGAATTTAAGACAAAAAAGTGCAGGTTATTCTATAATGAAAATTGGAATAATGAAATATTCTTTAAAGTACATTGGAGGAGTCACCCAGTCTACTCTGTAGGTGAGGAGATGTGATTAGTAGCCTGTTTCTATTCCGTGTCTCCTCTCAGCTTTAACCTACCGGAACAAACAGCCCAGGGGAAAATGGCTTGGTGCATGTAGTGCTCGCTGCTCAAGCCCGTGAGGTCCTGGGTTCTGGTCCTTAACAGTCATGTAAAAAGCCAGTACATGAGCACGGACTTGTAATTTCATAGCTGGGAGAAGCAGGGGGTGGTGTGGAGACATTTCTAGCCATTTGATGAGCTCCAGGTTCAGTAAGAGAACTAGTCTCAAAAAATGAAGTGAGAGCAATACAGAAAGACACCTGACATCTATCTCCAGCTCTGGGGGTGTCTTATGCGTGCACGCGCATGCACGCGCCACAGGTCCAGCAATCCCTAATAAGAATTCCTAGCCTTCCTTCTCTGTGTGGCTCATGACCCTGCACCAGGAGACAGACCTTATTCTCTGTGGCTTCTCGCCACAGCCTCCGAACCTTTCTCTGAATCACAGGTCCTCAGTCTGATGCCATCTACAACAGTTCCCAACACATGACGAAGGGGGAAAGGATTTCCTCATCTCTTCGGACCTTCTGACTTTGGTGGGCAAAAGTGGTTCACTAACAGAATGATCGCCACCATTTATGCTCAGTGAAGGTCAGCTCTGCCTGTTGGGTGGGTGGTCTGGACTAGAAGGACCACGTTTCTTGGTTTTTCTGCTGGAAGGATTTACGGAATGGGCAGTGTAGAGCCTCCAGTGTACTTGAGTGGCGGCACATCAGACCCCAGACTCCTTTTGAGAGCCCTTGGTCAGTGGCTAATGGTGGCCGTTCTCCCTCCGCCAGCTCCTCGTACCACAGCTGGAGAGGAATTCCTAGTCCGGTTCCTTTCTTTACTACAAGTGAAGAAATGGTATATGTAGAAAAACAAAATTGCTAGCTATCACCAGGGATTTGTGTCAGGGAAGAAACATGATGTTGTTAAATGGGACCTAATACAACAAAATGATTTTAATTTTTCTTCCCAAGATGAGTAGCAATTTTTTTATTTAGAAACATTTTTAAACAGGAATTCACAGAAATAATAGAACATACCTACTTATCCACTGCCCAGATTTCACAAATTAGAATATTTTGTCTGTTTGCATCAGGTGACACTTTGTTCATATCTACATTTCTAGTATTATTCTGTGCATGTTGTAAAATGTACAATTCATTCATCTCTACATTCCTAGTATTAATCTGTACATGGTGTAAATTTTACAATTAAGTGGGTGTCCTCTTCCTAACCTCATCGGAGTTAGTGATAAATTGAGCTTTATCCTAATGACATGGTGTATGTTCTCTGTTCATCGTGTGATTTTGAGTTTTTCTTTTCTCTTCTGCCTTACCAGTCAGAGTTGCCTCATTCATCTTCCTGGTTCGGGTGTTCATAGGCTGAGACTTTTAATAACAATCATTACGTCTTAGTATAAGAGAGTCAGACATATCTTGGTGTCTGTTATCTTCCAAATCAATGTCAGGCCCCCAGTTGATTGAATTCTTATCCTTTTCTCCCTTTGCCGTCTCCTGAGGTTGTCACTGCCCAGACACACCCCAGCTCCTCCCTACCCCCCACCCTTGCCCTGTGTGGTGGTTACAGGCTGAAGGAGGTTATTGAACATGTGAAAAAGAAAAGAACCTAAATTTCCCATTTGAGTTATGTTTAATCAACATACACTTACAAACTGAAAAGATCCCAGTATTGGGAAATTTTAAGTGTTTTTGGAATAATCTGGGTAAAAGTATAATTTTTTTGAATTCTAAATGCACATCAGGTATTTGCAATGAAAATTTAGTGTTTGGTAAAGCTGGTCTTTACCAAATAAATATACAATGGATATAAAGAATTTAATGCAAAAATGTGCAATACCACATTAATAATTTGTATATTGGCTACAGAGTAGAATGGCATAATGTTATACATCCATTTGACTAGGCATCATGCATAGTCCTGTTTCTTTTTGCTTCGTTAATGTAGCCCTCAGAAAATCTAAAATTACAGATGCTGTTTGTAACATGATATAGGTTGGTCCCAGATTTCTGGTAAGACATTTAAAAACAAAACAAATAGTGGGTATTATCTGTGCACAATGATTACATTTACCAGGATACCTCTTTTAATATTTTTTTCTTACCTGCCTTCCTTCCTTGTAAATTCATTTTTCCTGTTTCTGAATTTGACCCTTCAGTAACAGAGCCGCGCTGAAAGAAAGGCTTTGTTGGTGGTGAACTCTGTGTTTGTAATCCGAACCAGTCCTGGAACGGCAGCAAGGTGTGGATTCTAGGTTGACACCGTGCCTAGATGCTGTGGACGGTACTGACTGATATGCATAATTGCTAGTGAGCAGTCACTCTTCGCAGATGGCCTGCCTTTTAACTCTGATAACTTTTAAGTTCTTCTCCAGTTTTTCTTCTTTCACTGTACTTTTGTTATAGTGTGCCTTGTACTCAGCCCGTGTGGCTTTGCTCTCTTCTCTGTACCACTTTTTTTTCTGCCTCTGAGCTGTCTTAGAGAGAGTTCAAGTTTCTCAAGTGGCTACTTTTCATATCTCTTTCTTTCTCTCCCCCCTGTTGTCCGTCTTTATTGTTCTTTGTTGCATTCTGGGATATTTGCTCTGTGGCAATCAGTCATTTCTCTTGTTGACCTCACTTAGAATTTATGTATGATTTGATTTTTTTTTATTTTAGAATCTGTGAGCTGCTTTTTTCAAAGTTTGTAATTGAAAGAAAATAAGATTGTTTTCCCTTCTTGGCTGTTTGGTTCAGAATTTCTTATAGTTCTATAAAGATAGTTTAATATAGAATATGTGCATTCTCAGTATCTATCTGCCTTATCTATCTGCCTATCTATTTTCATCTATCTACTTATCATCTATCATCCACCCATCTACCCATCATCCATCTATCTATCTATCTATCTATCTATCTATCTATCTATCCATCATCTATTGTCTATCTGTCTGTTTATCTATCTATCATCTATCCATCCACCCACCCATCCATCCATCCATCCATTTATCATCTCTCTATATATATATCTATCATCTATCTATCCATCCATCCATCCATCCTTAAGTAGAAATAGTAAGCCAATGTGGTTCTCATCCATCTTGTGATGGATTCACCTTTGCCAGTGAATTTGTTTTTCCCACTTTTCTCCAAAAGTAATGTGGTTTGAGTTTGTGGTTTTCCTTTGCTCTTCTTACAGGTTAAGCACTTACATGTAGTTTTAAATTTTATTTCAAATCATTTTTTTAGTTCCCCACTGTTGTGAGATTTATGCATAATGACATGCCTACCCGTAGTTTGTTTTCACTGCTACATATTGTTTTATTGTGTACTAGTGTCTATTTTAGTGCCTTCCTGATGCAGATTGGCTCTAGTTTTTAATTAAGCGCAGCAATGTGTGTGTTTATTTGTTTATTCCTTCATTGTTGGTGCTGAAACTCAAACCTGTTCATGGACATGGAGTTAGGTTCATAGCCCACAAATATATTTTTATGTCCCTTATTTTCATGCTTTCTGTATTCTTGGATATTTTTTTAGTGTTTATCTTTTTGGAGGGGTGGTATGCAAGTCTAGATACATGTTAACTCCAGCTAAATTGTTTATTTTATTGTTTCTAAGCCTTTAAATCTGACTGAGCAAGCAAGCACTCCTCCCTTAGCCCTACCCCATTTGTTTTCTTTCTTGAGAAATGATAGAGGTTCCTGGAAACAGCCCAGGACTAGCCTGGGGTGAAATCATAGAGGCACTATCTTTACATAAGCAATTACTAAAACACACAAGAAGCTAACGCCCTTTGCAGAGATGAAGCACATGCATAGGCACACGCGTACACACACACACACACACACACAAATGGGTTGCCCATGTTGGCCTTAGCACTGAGTGTTGAGGGAAAAAGATGTTTCATTCCTGATATGTGGCCATGTAGTACACCATGGCTGTCCTGGCAAATTGTAACCCTAAGCTCTAATAGTAGCAGAAGGGTACAGTAATTTATCTTGGCATAATACATCGGCTATTGAGGAAGCCGGTCTTCGGTTGAGAAGTCAGCCCTCCCACTGTAAGAGAGCCTCCTGTGACATTTGTTCTTTAGATCCCTTAGAACTTCTAAGTCATGAAACAAATGTATAAACCCGAGCCTGGGATTAGCACAGCTCTGAGGCACATGGCGGTGCCTATCAGATTCCTACCCAGCTCATCCTGCAGAGGGTGATGTTGTTCAGCTCCAGTCACACAGCACAGTATCTGGCTTATCTCCCACCAAAGGTACCTGCTCTTTTCAGATTGCTTTAGGTGAGCCGTGCTCCCTCAAAATAATTCTCCTGTGCCTTCTGGCTGAGTCAATGTCCTGATCCAGACACTGGGGATTCAGTGAGTGATCCCTCTGCCTCTGACTGAACACAAGATCAATTTGCATTGATGCCTGACCTGTGATACCCTCTGTTGTGCCCACCTCCTAGCCATCCTGAATATCTCCAACCTTCCTTGCTAGTTCTTGCTCGCTGGGATTTGAAGGAGCCTTGAAGATATGCATGAGACCTTTGTTTGACCATGGTTCTGCTCTTGAGTGTTCTTGGTTCTCACCAGATTCCCATACACCTGGTGTACACCAGACAGTGAAGCTTGGCATTCCTTGTAGCGTGTGAAACACTCCTCGCCTTGCACCTCAGCCCACTAGAAGTCACCTGAATATGCCTCTCATCCTCTGTCTCCTCCTTTCTTTGTCCTTATTTCACATGATCCCCTGGTGCAGTCTGCTTCAGTTCCTTCACAGTTACAGTGCTGAGGCGTGCAGTAAGACATCCATAATGAAGGTCTTCCCAAAACAGAATACCTGATCATCATAAGCAACAGGATGGTGGCCATTTGCAGAGACTCTGCATCTAAGGAAATGTGCGCATCTTTAAGGCTCCCTTGGATGAACCTTTACATTTCGTAATTTGAAAGATTCTTTAAGGTCACCTCCACCTTCTATTGTACAACATCTGCATAGCAGTCGAGTTCCTGAGCAGCTTTCTCTAACTTCTGGCTAAGGGATAATAAGCACGACCCTTCTTTACATTAGATGGCATTGTTAAATCATTGATGTAGAGACTGAGCCTCTGACCGCATTGCAGGACCCAGCTCTTGGAGGCAGGGTACAAGGCAGAGTTTTCAGCCCACAGCTTGTAGTCAGGCCGCTGAAGCATGTTGACCCCAGAGAAAACATCAGGTGCTCCTAACTGGAAATGTGTCTGAGCTTGATAATAAAAACCCCTGTGGAGAGACTGCTGGAGCAGCCAGCCTTGTCTGGAGCTGTACTTTGACGCATCTGTAATCAGTTTGCTCATCGGAAAGCATTAGCATTTTCATTCTTCCTGCCTTTTTAACGCAGTGTCTTTTGTTGCATCTAATAGAAACATCATTAGTGGTATGCCCAGATTCACGAATTCCCCCCAAAAGCCAACAAGGAGACCGAGTCCCTATGTAAAAGCAAAAGGCCTTTATTTTATGCAAGTTTGCAAATTCGGTCTCACTGCATGTCCAACGTATTGGAATAAATGGAGAGCCCCGAGCTCAGTTAGAGTTGGGTTTTTATAGTAGCAAAGGTGGGGGTGAGGGGTTTCTGAGGCTCAAGACCCCTGATTGGCTGACATTTGTCTAAGGGTGTCCTGGTGAGTGTGCTGGCAGGTGATCCTATCTACAGCAGTTGGAATTTTAGGCATTTCCTTCGGATGGTTTGTTCTTGGGGGTCTGCTCTTGGGTGATTGCTCAGGTAATCTCAGTTTGTGTTCTTCCAGGTATTGCTTCAGGGTAAACTACTGAGACTCAGGCCTCCATTAAATTTATCAATGGCTGAGTCCTACTCTGGCAGGTGATGATGGTTGAGATTAAGAACTTCCTTTGGGTGGTCTGTTTCTGTTTAACTTAACATAACTGGCTCCTACAATTAGATCTATGTTTAGAGATTGCTGTCTTGATAATATTGCCTGCTAATCCATGGCATATAACATTGAAAGCAGTGTTATGAATGTTGAGTTTATATAATGTTAATATTTTCGTGTGTGTATGTGTGTGTGTCTCTTAGGTTAGGGTTTCCGCTGCTATGATAAGCTGGGGAGAGCAGGGTGTGTTTCACCTTACAACTCTCACATCACCTCATCACTGAGAGTAGCCAGGGCCAGGGTGGGAACCTGAAGGTAGAAACCAGGGAAGAATGCTGCTTTCTGGCTTCCTCCACAGGGCTTGCTCAGCTTGCTTTCTTATACAGTTGAGGACCAGTGGCCTCACATTGGCACTGCCTGCAGTGGGGTGGACCTGCCCACATTTGTTGATTCAATTAAATATTGCCCACTCTAGCTATCTTTAAAACACACACTTTAATAGGGATAAGGGACACAAGCAGATTTACAATACCAGACCCTGGATCCGTGCTTCTCCGAAGACGCTTACCGACTGACCCAAGATCTGTGCAGAGAGAGAGAGCTTTTTCACGCGGACTCAACCTTTTATACCTAACTGGGACCTGATGGTCCAACCCCGAACAATCAGCCAATGGCTAATGGCAGGGCGTGGCTACTAGCCTGATAGGCTAAAGCTGTTTCCCCATCACACATTAATCACATTAATTGAGAAAATAACCCACAGGCTTGCACATAGGAGAGTGGGAGCATTTTCTCAACTGAGGATTCCTCTTTTTAAGACCTTTACCTGCGACAAGTTGAAAAACTAAGTAGGATATGTTTCTATATTATCCACCCCTTATATAATACCAGCATACTGATCTCTTAGCCATTTATCGGTTACAAGTAGAGGCATCCCTGATTGACAGCTACCGACTGGCCTGACCATCAGAAAATCTGGATGGATGGAGGCACTGAGTACAAGGGCTGTGAATCTGGCATCGCTGTGCATCTGGCATCACTGTGCAAGGGTAGAGGACAGAAAAGAGAATGTTGTTTCCCTTCAGGACAGGGGAGGTTCTGTTTGGAGGCGAGAACAATTAGTCAAGTGTGGATAAAGGGCTCTAACCTTGTTGGCAAGGCAGCTGCTAGAAGATTAAACCGCATGTGCCATAGATCAGGGGACAGGGAGTATTCCCTGTGACCTTTGCCTTGAAATGTCTCATTTTCCCCAAAGACTATTTGCAATTTTTACATTTTACTCATTATTTTATTACCTAATTTTTATAAATGTATCATTAATTTATGTATATCTTTATTCTTTTATTTTATGCCTATTCTAATCTCACTATATTAATAGTTATAGTTTGGTTTTGAGATTTATTTTTTTATGTATATGTCTTGGGTATTTATACACATGTGTGCATGTACCTGCGGAGGCCAGAAGAGGGCACTGGATCTCCTGAAACTGGAGTTACAGGTGGTTCCAAGCCACCCAACATGGATGCTAGAAACTGAACTTGGGTCCTTTGAAATAGCAGCAAGTGCTCTTAGTCACCAGTCATCTCTCTAGATGTAGTTTAAATAGCTCTTAATTATTTATTGAGCATGCATATTATTTTCAACTTTGCCATATTAGGTATAATAGAAATACAATTTTTTTTTACAAAGCAATTTTTTTTTTTTACAAAGAATTACTGGGTTGTCACCTTGTTATCTCTCTGAGCTTTTCTCAGGTTGTTCTTTGAGAAGCTTCTATTAATCTACAGTGTTACCAGCCCTACTAGGCAGCAGTTTTATGATCTGCTTAATTTTGTTATCAGATGAGTCATGAATACAGCTGTTTTATTGTGCTAAACCAAATACGGTGATAAATGTGACTTTGCTATTTTTGTTGGGGATTTTTTCTTTATTTTTATTTTATTTATTATTCGTGTGTACATGTGCACATATGTTTGCCATGGTGCTTGTGTGAAGATGAGAGGGTAACTTTCAACACTTGGTTCTCTTTTCTTTTTCTTTTTTATTTTTTATTGATTTTTATTGAGCTCTACATTTTTCTCTACTCCCCTTCTTACCTCTACCCTCCCCTTCAACCCTCTCCCAAGGTCCCCATGTTCCCAATTTACTCAGGAGATCTATGTATGTCTCTCTCTGTTAAGGTCCTCATTGTTGTCTGGGTTCTCTGAGATTGTGATTTTTTGGCTAGGTTTTTTTTGTTGTTGTTTTATGTTTTAAAACCACTTATGAGTGAGTACATGTGATAATTATCTTTCTATGCCTGGGTTACCTCACTCAAAATAATGTTGTCTAGCTTCATCCATTTGCCTGCAAAATTCAAGATGTCGTTATTTTTTTCTGCTATGTAGTATTCCATTGTGTAAATGTACCACATTTTCCTTATCCATTCTTCAGTCAAGGGGCATTTAGGTTGTTTCCAGGTTCTGGCTATGATAAACAATGCTGCTATGAACATAGCTGAGCACATGTCCTTGTGGCACGATTGAACATTCTTTGAATATATTTACCCAAAAGTGGTACTACTGGGTCTTGAGGAAGGTTGTTTCCTAATTTTCTGAGAAATTGCCACAGTGGCATCCAAGGGGACTATACCAGCTTGCATTCCCGCCAACAATGCAGAAGTGTTCTCTTTACCCCACAACTCTCCAGCATAAGTTGTCATCATTGTTTTTGATCTTGGCCATTCTTACAGGTGTAAGATGGAATCTCAGAGTTGTTTTGATTTGCATTTCTCTAATGACTAAGGATGTTGAACATTTCCTTAAGTCTCTTTCAGCCTTTTTAGATTCCTCTGTTGAGAGTTCTCTGTTTAGGTCTGTGCTTCATTTTTTTTTATTGGATTATTTGTTCTTCTGATGACAATTTCTTGAATTCTTTGTATATTTTGGAGATCAGACCTATGTCTGATGTGGGGTTAGTGAAGATCTTTTCCCATTCTGCATGCTGCCATTTTGTCTTGTTGTCAGTAACCTTTGCTTTACAGAAGCTTTTCAGTTTCAGGAGGTCCCATTTATTAATTGTTTCTCTCAGTGTCTGTGCTGCTGGGGTTATAATTAGGAAGTGTTCTCCTGTGCCAATGTGTTCAAGTGTACTTCGCACTTTCTCTTCTATAAGGTTCAGTGTGGCTGGCTTTATGTTGAGGTCTTTGATCCATTTGGACTTGAGTTTTGTGCATGGTGATAAGTTCTCTTTTCACTATAGTTTCAGGCTTGAATGACAAGTGTTTTTCACACACTCAGCCATCGCATTAACCCTATTTGTGTATTTTCTAAGGGTGCACTAGTCCTCTTGGCCACCTGTTCATGCTGTAGTTCTTACCTTTTAGTTTTTGGTTTCTTAAAATATATTCATTTGTTCAATTTTCTAATGAGCCTTCTTTGTAAGATTTATGTGTGTATGTCTCTCTGAGATTCTGTGAAGATGAGCGTAGGTGCCCACGGAAGTCAGAAAAGGACTTTAAATCCTCTGGGACTGGAATTAAAGGCAGTTGTGAGCCACTGATGTGGGTGCCCAGGTTCAAAGTGTCACAGGCGTGTGTGGTGCTGCCTCAAGAAATGGATCAAAATACGCGAGCACCAGGGCACCTGACTGTCATGCTCAGGGTAGGACTGTAATAAAGACGCTGGAACTGATGATGGAAAAATAACAGATAAGTTTATCAAAACATATCATCAAAGCACGGTCTAGATATCAAAGTGAAGCAAATGCAGGATGAGAATATGCTTCTGTGGTTGACTGGGGCTTTGTTGACCACCCTGCCTCTCTTTATTATTATTATTATTTTCTTTAATAATTTCATATATAACTACTGTATTTACATAATTTCTATCTCTTCCTTCCCCCTCCAACTTCTTTGTCCTTCCCATTCACTCTCAAATTTATGCTATATATGACACACATATATATAACATATGTGTATATATAATATATGTGTAGATACACACACACATATATATACATATATGTGGGAGATATATATATGCATATATATCCTGCTAAGTTTAGTTTGTGTTGCTCGTATGTGTAATGTGTTTAGCTATTTGATAACGTTTCAAGGAGTTCAGCCCTGGGGACGTCTGAATCTCCGACACTTGGCAGTCAGTAATTACCTGTAGATTTTCATCTAGCAGTGTGCAGGGCCTTGTGTGATCTCTTCCATCCATGTTGACTAGTGTTGTCATTGTGCTGGCTTTTTATGATGGCCTCCATCTGCTGCAAAACCCACTGCTTTGATGAGGGTTGAGAACAACCCTTAACTGGGTAAAAGGATAAGTATTTAGAATACAGTTATTAGTAATACTGATGCATGAAAGTGGCAGTAGGTTCTCCCACACGGTCCATAACCTTGCTAACCATAGGATGTTGGCTGACATGGTTTCCCTCCTGCTGAGTAGGGCTTAAGTCCACTTAGGCATCTGTAGGTTGCTGCCAAGGTATGTACGTATGCCACTATTGCACCTTTACGGATATCTTGCAGTGCTGGCCACTGCCACGTTGTGGGTCGTAGGTGTCATAGCTGGGTAGGACAATAATTGTTTTTCCCCTTGACAGCTTGCTTAGCACCCTCAGACACTGTAAGAGCCGTCCCTCAGGGAGGAGGCTTCCAGGTCACTTCCAGAAGGATTCCTTCCAGTCCTGTGCCTGAACTATGTTGTATCTTCAGCAATAACATCTTGCCTTCTAGTTCTGGAATGTAACCAAGGTCACTGGCAATGGCCTATATTGTTTTGGGAGTCTCTCAGACTCTCCTAATAACTCAAAGGGAGGTTTCTCATGCCTGGAACTGGGACTCTTGATTTGTATTATTGCCTCAAGTGATGTCACTTTAGTGTGTGTGTATGTGTATACATATGCTTTTATAGTATCCGTGGTTTTTTAAGTACACATGAAATATGTTTCCCTAGTGTGACTTAACTTCCTCCCTCTTTCTCTTTATAGTGTCCTCTGTCAACTCCCTGGTTAATTTCCACCCCTCATTTCCCCTCCAGCCCCTATGGCACTTTCAGCCTACTAGCCTACTTTGTAAAGCAGCAAAGTAACTTGAACAAGGAGGTAAACAAGATGGTGGATTCCAGGTACTCCCCTCCACTTGTCAAGGACAGATGAAAATTGCTTCAGGTGCACGCACATTGCAAAGAAGGACGCATAGCAGTTCTTTCCCCACTCCCCATAGGGTACGGGGTTGAGAGAGAGATGACTCAATAGTTACAAACACGTGCTATTCTTCCAGAGTTCGTGTGTGTGTGTGTGTGTGTGTGTGTGTGTGTGTGTGTGTGTGTGTGTAAAATATACACCTTGGGGCTAGATAAGTGGATACAGTGTGTGCTGTGAAAATACGCAGATATGAGATTGGATCACCAGCACCTCCATGAGAGCCAGGCACTGCTGCACGTATCTGTATTCCCAGCTCTGGGGACAGAGATAGGCAATTCCAGAGCTTGCTGGGTGGTCACCCTGACCAGACCAACTTGCTCTGAGTTCAGTGAGAGACCCTGTTTTAAAAAAATAATATAAACGGCAGTAGAGGAAGACATCCACTGTCGACCTCTGGCTTCCAGAGGTGCACACAGAGGTGAGCACACACACACACACACACTCGTAAAATATATACTTAATAAATGCCTTTTTCCCTGGTCCTAGGTATCATGTTACCCATGTATGTTTTAATCATTGTTTGTGTACTTACAAATTTAAATGCAGTTCACTGAAATGTTTTCTTTCTAGTCTCCAGAGAATACCGAGGGCAAAGATGGACCCAAACTAACTAAACAGGAGGTAAGCATACCTTTGCATGCCGACATAGGCCTTGCTATTAAAATGTTTCATGTGCTCTGCATGTAAGGGAAAGCCATTGCAAACAAATCCTCTGAGGCTAAAAGCCAAAGATTACATGTAGTTCCGCTTGGCTTGGGCATATTTCATTGAGTACGTTGATGAGGTATTTTCCAATGTTGTTTGTGTTTCTACCTGTTGGTCTTGCTGTCTATCAAAGTGGGTACTGAGAATTCCTTCTGGGCAGAGAGTAAGATAATAGGTAAATTCATCAAGGAAATCAGAGCCGGCTTTTTATAACAAGAAAATGAAAGGTTGTTGATTTCATAAATTTTCTGCTCCAATGAGTGAATTATGAATTCCTTTTTTGATTCTGAGTATTTGCCTAAGAGGATTCATCTCTAAAGACAAAACTATGGAAAGATCCATAATACATCAAAATATTAAAGCTTTTGTTTTAATTAGGGAAATTTTTTAGTTATTCAGATAACAAATTAGTCCATGACTCAAAGATGCTTTGTATTAAAATACAGAAACCTGGAAAGGGGTTAAGAACTTGGAAGACATGCTTATGTCCGCCCCTTGATGAGGATACTGAAAAAGATGTCTTAAGAAGTCAGAAGCAAGCAGCATCTATGATGACAGCTATTCCCTTTTGGACAGAGCTTTCCAGAGTGTGGGAAACTTCAGCTCTTACACTTGGACTTATAACCTAAGAGGGGTCACAAGAGAGCGAAAACAATATCCAGTTACAGATCCTTTGATGGGGTGATTCATATTATGGTTAATAATTCAGAGGAATTCATTGTGATGTCCAAACCCCCACATAAGCTTTGTACATGGAAATTCACTCTGCCAAGGACGAAATCTTCACCAGAAGCTGTAAAGATGTAATGTAAAAACAAAGCCGCCTGCCTGCCCTTATCAGCCCTGTACCGACAGTGAGCTGCTGGAGATAATACTCAAGTCAGAAAGCACAGTCAAGCCACCACACTCATGCTAGCGTTAAGTAAAAACATGAGGAACATTTAGAAAATGGCTAAACATAATTTCAGAATGCTTGGTGAAGGGTAACCTCAATGTTTTTGGGTCTAGGTACTCCATACACACAAAGCATTTGGGTTTCTCCCTGAGGTTGACATTTAACTTGATCAATCAGAAAGCCTTAAAAACCATTGCTCAGAAGAGACGCTGGACTGACTGCAGAAAGCCTTCCCAGTCAGTCCCTCTACGCCAGAAGCAAATCCTGCTGCCTGGGACACATGTAAAAGATAAACATGAGTTTTATGTATATAACTTAGGTATGTTAGCCCAAGAATTTTCATGCTTTATGCTTTTCTGGTTAGTTATTTTTTAGTATATATTATATATTTTTATATTACTCCTAACAAAAGTATTTTGTAGACAATGCTTTAAAAAATAAAAGTGTCAATCAGGCCAAGGCCAGATTAAAACTTACCACGTGTCTTTAAGACATCGACACAGTCGTTTGAAAGTAAAAGGTCATCGGTTAGCTTGAGTGGTGACTAGTGCTCAAAACTGCCAGAAGTGCACTGATTGATCTCCTCCACCACCCCCCAAAGTGAATTGAAATTCAGTTCAAACTGAATTTTCCAGTTATGTCACTTCGTGTGTCACCCAGGATGAACAGATACCGGCTACAAAGGGGGCTCTTCTTTTGTAGATTTCCCACTCTGGCTGTGATATTTGCAGGGCATTGTTCAGAGCCCCGAGCTTCAGAAGACTGGACAATAAATGACCTAAACAGACTATCGTGGCCATTACTCTCTGCCGTTTGCAAAACCTTTCCATTTCCATTCTTGTAACTGAGCTGTTCGATAACCTAAGGTGCACCTCCCCACCCACCCTTCTCTTCCTCCTTGCAGTGGTGGAGAGGGGACCCAGCACCTTGTATATACCTGCTCAGCTTTACCAGCATGCTACTACACCCCTGCCTCCCAAGCATTCCTTATCAAAAATGTATGACCACCTATAAATTCTCCCAGCACTGTGCCAGGCCCTGTGGGTCCCACAGTGAAAAACAAGCACAACTTTGCCTTCCTAAAGCCTCTGTCTTAGTATAGAAGAGAGAGTAAAGTAATAGGACATTTGCTACTAATAAATAATAAATAAATAAAGTAGAGAGTCAGGAGAAGAAATAGCGACTGTCAGGGGAGTTCTGGTTCTGATAGCCGATGGGTGGGCGCAATGATCCTTATTTTATCTCAAGGAGAAGAGTTCTTGGAGAAATAATAAGAGTTTTCTCCAAATGTCACAACTTGTAATTAGCAGAGTCGGGGAAAACACCTGGTCCCCGATCCTTATTGCCCTCCCCCCACCTTTTGTACAGTGGTTCAGTTGAGTGACCCAGTTCCTATGTCCTCATCCTCTCCACTGCCCAGCCAAGGCAGTGTTCTTTCTGTCTCCCAGTTTTGAAAAGAAGGCTGCTTCTACTGAACTTCTCGTTTGTTTGTTTTTGAGACTCAAAAGCAACTTGGCTTTCAAGTTTTGCTTTAAAAGAACATGCTGAAGGTCAGGAGCAAAGGGGTGTCTTATAAAAATAGGTTTGAAGCAATAATCAGCAAAGTCCAGTGATTCCCCTTGGATGTCTCTCTTTCTCTCTCTGAGAGAGAGTAGATGTGTATGCTGCGTGTGCAGCCAGAATGTTGACATAGGCCCCATGTCGTTCAGATGGGGGCGATCGGTCAATCAGTAACTCTGACATCTCCAGTAGCTACAAACCGTGGTAATCTGGCATTCTACACCTCTTCATTCCCTGTCTGAGAGCCGACCACCTCTCCTATGATTTTTCATTTAATCAACAAATTAAGAAAAATTCTTTAACAGCTCTCCTACCCAGTTCTACCAAGTAAGGCCGAGCTTTAAATGAATATTTCAAATGCTTTAAATGTCTCAAAGAGGAATAAATAGCAGTCTAGTCTGTTTCGTATCCAATAAATTTAGTCCAATCATTTATAGATGTTAAGGCTGTGGAAGCCGATGGAACTTTCCAGGAAGGCATCCACACTTGCATTCATAAGTGGTACTGCTGACTGAATGAAAGGTTAGTCTTAGCCTTCACTGCAGTGAAAGAAAAAAAAATCCCTTATGGTGATTACTGGAAAGGAAGTTAGAAAAGGCTTTTCTTTCATGGCACAGACTAGCTGGTAAATTTTAGGTAGGAAGTCATAAAATAATTTTATGGTAAAGCATCTACATTTTAGAGTCTGGCTGGGTAAGATAGCCTATAGAGACAAATGTAGTATCAATTTCCCGAGCCTTTCTTTTGGAACACTCATTCTGAACCTAAATTAAGACTGTGGATCAGTCAGCTGGAGGCCCGCCCTGTAGAACAAGCTCTGATGAGACCATCCCTCTGGAAGGCCTATTCTGGGTGCTCAGATGTTGGCATGGAGAGGCAGGGTTTCGCAACTGGGGCATCCTTCAACGTGATTTTTACCTCTCTTTAATAAGATTTTGCCAACAGCATCTGGTTGGGAAATGGAGAGTTATGTATCATGGCTAACGTGTTTGGCTCCTTTCCATAAGTAAATTATATATGGTTTTCTGGCAGTGGCTTCTTCCATTTTCCTTAACACTTACTCAGGGACCCTGCTAGGCATTGACAGGACTGAAATAGAAAAAGATGGTGCTTTGGGGTAGGAGATACAGATGGGAGATGAATGAAGTAACCAGTGAAGTGAAGGCAACAGAATGCTTGTAGGTTGACAGCCGAGCAGGAAGGGATTTGGGTGAGGTCCATTTGCCTCCCTTCAGCAAGGAAGCTGCCACTCTTCCCCCATGGAGAAGGTTGATTTGCTGTTGGACTTGTTGGGTGGTGGGAATATGTTTTGAGGCTACACAGAAACTTTAGAGCTGAGCTTCCCAGTAGGTGGGGGTAGGGGGTGCCCTTCTGTTCTTCCACATTCAGAAACAATGGTGAAGCATACACATGTTCTGCACAGCTGTAGTGGGAATGTTGTCTTCTCTTCAGCAATCCCCAGTGCGATTGACCATTCTGAGAAAGCCGATTTGATCCTGACTCCTAGGGACTTGTGGGTGTGATGTCACAAAGGCTCCCAAGAGAATCCTAGCAGGCATCCAGTGGGGAATCCCTCCCACATTCTTCTTTACTGACCACAGCTGTGCCTCAGGCTGGGTGCTCCTGCAAACCTGGGTAGTGACTGTGTCCCAGTCAGCAGTTTTAACCGGCTTCCTATTCTGTGTAGACCCCGTTAGCCGGACTTAAGTCCAACTCTGACTGTTCCTTGAGACCCCAAGGTTAAAACTATTCATGGAGACCCTGGCCCTTCATTTCCGTCTGTGGATGAAAGGAAGATGAGTTGAGCTCCGCTTCGACTTTCAGAAAGGAGGTTTTCATGTGATGATGTCAAGAACTATTTCTTCCCATCTGGCCTGACCCACTGACCTAGACTGACTTCAGCAAGGATTCAAGAATTTCTGCAATTCTTCTCAACCATGAAACAAGTTCCCACTGACCATTTTTGCTGACCCACTTAAGAAAAATGATTTGGAAGCATTTAAACTATCAGTGTGAGTCAGAGTCTTGTAAAGCAGTGTGAGTCAGGGAGAGGCTTGAGTTCATCTGCTCAGCAAGTGGTTGGGATGTGGCAGGTGGTGTCTGCTGTTCTACTGGAGATGAAACCTAAGTGAAATGAGCAGGAAGTGTGGAGTAAAGCCTGCAGAGAAAACCAAGTTTGGGTTTAGGAAGTTGAATCCCTTTGCCCAGGAGAAATAGGCTCTCCTGGGTTAGTAAAGAGGGTCCATTTTGTGTGCTGGATGCTTGTGTAATTTTGTGTTTTCTTTAGGGTATCATTTGCCTATTAAATGGTGCGATCCTCAAAAGATTTTCTGAAAAACAGAAAAACTAAATTCAATCGGTATCTAGCTAACCAATTTCCTAAACTTTTGGGATTAAGAGATTAGTGAAACGTGTTTTGGGCAGATAATTGTGTTGATCTTGTTCTGGGTTTGAAAAAAAATCTTTCTTGCCTGTGTAAGATTTGCAGTCATTGTTTTCCCTGGTGTTGCAAAGAGAGGCAAATCCTGTGTTGGTGTCTGTGTAATTACTAAGTCTCTCTTACCAGTTTAAAGATTTTGATTCTGTTGTAAGGAGACCATTTCTTAAGGTAACTCCGTGTTCTGATGTCAGTTGATCACAAAGGGAGCGATTGTGGGTTCCTCTGTTTCCCCTTCTCCCAGTGCTCTTAGCTGGGAGGAACCACTTGATGGAAGCTGAGCCTGTATCTTGCAGCAGCCCTTTCTCTGTAGCACCCAGGGGTCTTGGTATGTTCCATTACGCTAATCTGATAGGATGATGGGTAGCATACATTTTACCATTTCAACAAAATAAAATATATCAAGAAAGAATTTTACAAACTAGCCTGGATGTTTATAATTGCCAAAAACAAATCTTTTTCCCATTCTTTTGTAGCCCACAAGGAGGTCAGCCAGATTATCAGCGGTAAGTACCTCTGAGCCCCTCGATGTAGCTTCTTAGGAATGTGTACTCCCTTTGTCCCGAGGATGATTTGCTGGCATTTTCCTTGAGTTTCTTTTCCTTTGGGGGTCTCGGTTTCTAGCAAATCAGGCCTATGTTACCAGGCAGTTCACTTGATTATCTGTGTCAGTGAAAAACAGTGGCCAAGTCCACTATCAAGTATATAAAGCCCATGCTCAATCCCTGAGACAAGCAAGAACATTAGACAACTCCTGGTCCCCGAATTCTACACCTGTTAATATTGAAATGGATCCAGAATGTAGATTCTCTGCCCACAACCCATACTTTTGAGCATTTTATTCCTGGATCAGAATGTTCCTAAATTAATTCATAGGCATTAGCCACATTCCAGTTCTGGGACATTTTTGAAAGAGTGGCACTTTTCTTTGTCTCTTCGAGTCTCCTTCAGCTGGCCATGTCCAGAGAAAGGATAACTAGAGCTAGGATGTATAAGTGGTATTGAGTCTACCCAGCCTGGATGCGTGAGCCTATGCTCCAGCCTAGATGTGTGAGCCTGTTCTCCAGCTCCCAGCCAGACCAAATGTGTGAGCCTGTGCTCCAGCTCCTGGCCATACCAAATGTGTGAGCCTGTTCTCCAGCTCCCGGCCATACCAAATGTGTGAGCCTGTGCTCCAGCTCCTGGCCAGAACAGATGTGTGAGCCTATGCTCCAGCCTAGATGTGTGAGCCTGTTCTCCAGCTCCCGGCCAGACCAGATGTGTGAGCCTATGCTCCAGCCTAGATGTGTGAGCCTGTTCTCCAGCTCCCGGCCAGACCAGATGTGTGAGCCTGTGCTCCAGCTCCTGGCCATAACAGATGTGTGAGCCTGTACTCCAGCCTGGAGGTGCTTCTCTCTGGTTCTTATGCTCCTCCTTGGTAGTCTGCTCGTCTGTCCTTCCTCATTCTACCACCTAACAAACTTACCTGACTCTGGTAGAGGATTTTGTCCCAAATTCTTGTAGTCGGAGCTACCTTCTAAAAAACATAGGGGAAGGTTCACTGAGGGCGGACCACCCCTACCCTGACTGTCACAGGCACTGCTGGAGTGTATGTGGAAGTGGATATTAGCTACAAGTCCATAGAGCAGCAGCGTCAGTCACCAGAAAGACTCGTGAGCACCAGGAGTCAGCACTGTAAGAGCCCTTTGCATTGAGATCATGTCCTGTGGGGTCACCTCAGCCTCATCTGAAGCCAGCAGTGTCCTATACTATAAACCTCTGAGGGCTGGGGAGATGGCTCCCCAGGTGAGATGTTTGCCAGGCGAGCCTGAGGAACTGGGTGTGGATTCCCAGCACCTCCCTGAGGAGCCAGGTGCAGCAGTGCATCCCTGCACATCCCAGCACTGGAAAGCCAAGCCGAGGCACGAGGGTCCCTGGAGCAAGCTTTCCTTTCAGTCAGCTGTGCCCATCAGTGAATGCCAGCTCAGTGCGAGACCCTGACTCAAATTATAAGATGGGGAGTGGTTGAGGAACACACCTGACCCTCATCAGGACATGACACCCCCAACTCCCCCCCCGCAACACACACACACAAGCACATATGCATACACGCATGCAAAATCTTGGTTTCTTAGTACTGTCAAAACACTGGCTGCTGAGCCAAGGCGAAAGGTCTATCTCAGAAAATGATAAAAGTGGAAGCAGTTTGTGAAAAATCAAGCAAGAAAACGTCTACACTAGTTTAATAAACTCACAATAACAAATTTTAAAGTTCCGAGACTTCGGAGCCATGAAATCTGTGTTTGGGAAGCAGACTGAAGGTTTAGAGGAATAAGAACACTGGTAAAAATGGTCTTGCTTTTTAAGCACCACCCTTTTTTAAATTTGATTTTTTTTTAAGGGTCATCTTTTTCTTCTCCTTTGTTGAGAAGACAGTGTTATTACATTTATTTACTTGTGTGTTGGGGAGTCAGAGTATAACTTACAGGAGTCAGTTCTCTCCATTTCCAGTGTTAGAACACGGGTTATCGGGTTTGGCAGCAAGCTCCTTTACCCACTGAGCCACCTCACTCCTTTTTGGATATTTAAGACGGTGTCTCACTCTGTAGCTGAGACTACCCTCCAACTGACAGCCATATCCTACCTCGGTGTCCAGAGTGCTGGGGTTGTTGCCAGAGTGGGTCAGTATGTCTAGCCTTTTTTTTTTTTTTGTTCTAACAGCAGGTCTTTTGGAAATGAAATGCCTTCAATTAAATTTTACACATAAAGACTATATTCAGTATGAACTCTAGATCTTTTACAGACCCTAGAGGGAAACATCTTTCTTCACAGGGGACACCCTGGACAGTGCTTTCTATTTTTAAAACATTCTTTTAGTGCTCAGAGAAATGTACACATTTAAACCTTTATTAGAGAAATATTTGACCTAAAATCTCCACAGAAAAAAAAATCTTAACTTTTAATAGCCAGACAGGGTGCCATAGTTATATAGTTAATACAAAGGTGCAGAGACAAAGGGACCCAGTGTCTCGGTGTTAAGCGCCACACCTTAAGCTGACATTGGAGAGGATGAAACAGGAAGAGGCTTGGCTACAGAACCTGAAATCTGTGTCGGGGGAGGGAGGTGGATATGGCTTTGAAGGACTTCACAGGCCTCAGCTTTGGTGACGATGGACAGTGAACCTTGCTTGTGATATATGCTGTAATTTCTGGTCTGTTGGGAAGGCTGCTGGGAGTGAATTCATCAAGCCATTTAGCCAAGGTTTGGAGTCTCTCCTCTCAGTGTGGTGTGAAAAAAGGAAGTTCAGGGATATCAGAAAGAGAAACCTAACCCTGCCCCAGAGAGCTCTACTGGACCAACGCCTAATGAGTTAGCTCCTTCTTATCTGCCCATCACTTGCAAACCCAGAATGAAGATAGCGCCTGCTACTGAAAGGGCCAGTTCCAGACGCCCAGAGCCGCAGTCAGAACCAGTGTCATTTCAACCCGTTTGTCTTCTTTTTGATGCTAATGGTGTCAGTTTCAGCATTTGTATGATTTAAATTATTTCCGCAGAAACCTGTTCCGCCAAAACCTGAGCCTAAACCAAGAAAAACATCTGCTAAGGTAAGAGACATTCCCATCTTCCCTCCCGTGGCTTTCTAAACAATGAATAATTTATTCATTATAATTCCATGCCGAAAAATCATCTGAGGAGAGATCCTGTTTAATGACTCCGGCTAAAATGTGTAGGTCAGAAAGTTGTCCCCACCATACGGGCTTTCTTTAAAGATGCGAAGCACCGGTTTTGTGCATTAGCAGGAATGTGTTTTCCGTTTGGACAAATCTTGTGTGAGGAAGGGCCCGCCAGAGGGCTCAGCAGGGGCTCTCAGTCACGCGGTGGTCCGGTGGGGTTAGACCTGGCCACCAGCACCAGAGGTCAGAGAGGGGCTCATAGCCTCATATAGCTAACTACTAGTAATTGTCCATTCCAGACTAGCAATAAAAACGTGATCGTAGCCGGGCGGTGGTGGCGCACGTCTTTAATCCCAGCACTCGGGAGGCAGAGGCAGGCGGATCTTTGTGAGTTCGAGACCAGCCTGGTCTACAAGAGCTAGTTCCAGGACAGGCTCCAAAGCCACAGAGAAACCCTGTCTCGAAAAACCAAAAAAAAAAAAAAAAAAAGTGATCATTTACTCTAGTCAGTAGTGAGCTCTAGCCTGACACTGTGTGAGACCCGTTCTGGGTGCTTTACTTAGTGATCCTCAGCTCGGTCTGCGCCATTGAAATAGATATGAGTGGCCTGTTTGGCAGCTGAGAAAAACTGAAGCCCACTGATACCGATGAACTTGGCCAGTGGCTTCTGTACCACTCTCCTGTACCGCACCTATCAAAGCACCCACACGCTCTGTGTGGTCATGAATACAGATTTCCAAAGCGGAGCTCAGCTCTGTGACTCAGTCATAAAATTAACATTTCTTCATCTGGGCCTTTATTTTCAGTGCCTTTCTGGTTGTGTAAGATGTACGGCTCCACATGACTTGTCGCATTGGGGCACAACAGGAAAAGCCACAGCCCCTGGTGGCTGGGTGTCCCCCCCACCCCAGGCTTCTCCCATTTCACCAGGTCCTGTGGCTGCCCTCTCCACAGCAATACCACTCTTGAAATGTCCCAGGAGTGATTCCTGGCCCAGTCACCATTGTCCCACAGACTAAAAGACCTGGTGGGCTCAGCAAGCAACCTATTACAGTTTTATGGAGGTACAGTGTAGTTCAGGCGACACAGCAAATTGGGGCCCCCACTTTTCCCCAAGGCCACCACGGGCAGCTGTCATTGCGTCTGGCTGGGTTCCAGCAGGGGCTTCTAACAGCACTCAGCACCTAATGTGTTCTGTTTCCCTGTGCTTCGATCCATTAGAAAGAACCTGGAACAAAGATTAGCAGAGGTGCTAAAGGGAAGAAGGAAGAAAAGCAGGAAGCTGGAAAGGAAGGTACTGCACCATCTGCAAATGGTGACACTAAGGCTGAAGAGGTACTTCCCACGACCACCTCCCGCTGACCGATCCTTCAGCTCCGGATAGCACATTCATGATGTCTCTCTTTATTGCCTGTAATGTTATTGCAGATCCACATCTCTCGCTCAACTGTTAATGTCTCAGCCTGCAGAAGTCCCCCACCCAGCACACTGTCAGTAAAGGGGCAGATTGAAACAGTCAGAGTTAAGGGTACAGTAGACACTCTGCATGTTTGCAGTGACTAGAATCAGGTAGTAGCTTGCTGTTTCTTACTGTGCACACTGGAGCCCACAGGTAAGGCTGCTGTGGTTGTTTCAATGGCAGAACGAGTACATGCTGCAAGTGTTGACATGCCTTCCGGCCTTGTGTGTTTTCCACCCAGAGTCGAAGTGGGTTTCGAAGTAGACCTGGAAGGAAAACGAGGCCACATGCTCAAAAGTGTGTTTCTTGGTGGGTGGACTTGCCTTTAGTTATACTTATTTTAGTGGTAACTATATATTGTTTTCTTTCTCTTTTATTCACAGGCACAGAGAACTGAATCTCTAGATAACGAGGGAGAATGAATTGTTGTGGAAAACTGGGGTTGACTTCATGTACCTCTTGGGACAACTTTTAAAAGCTATTTTTACCGAGTATTTTGTAAATGCTACTTTTTTAGGACTCTATTAGTTGGCATAAAATATATAAAGGTGGACATTTTATCCTCTTATGGTGATGTTTTTTGGAAATTTCCATCATGCTCAAGTGAAACAAATACCAATTTAATATCAGAAGCTGCGTGTAAAATGGATTCAGCATTCCATACCCTTGCTTTAAGAATTTAGTCCTGTGCGTACTGTGGTGTTTTTACTGTGCATATTTGAATTTTTCATGCAATTTTTCTAGAGCGTAATCAGTGGTGCTTTTGTGCCTAGGTTTTATGTGATTTTAATGAAATATGGATAGTTGTGGCCACCTGCTAACTATTTGTGGTTTCAAATAAAAAGGTTTCCTTGTCTGCAAAATGCCTACCTGTTTGTGTCTTTACTAAACTTAAGATGTGATTCATTTGATTAATGCAGATGATGTAAAGAATGTCTACAGTTGGTACCACGATTTTATGACTAGGAAGTCAGACAGCACTGTCTCATAATTTTGGGGGCCTTTAGCATTATTATTTTAATTAAACATGTATGACTACTAGGGTAGAAGGATCACATATACCTCACTTTGTAGCAGGCATGGCCAATAATGATTGTCATATGCAATAAAGCTTAATATAATATAATATTGACATTTATAAAGTCCTTAAAAACAAGTAGAGTTCCACTAAACCATAACTAGAAAAAAATAAATAAAAACAAGCTGGGAAGGGTAGCACGTGGGAGGGAGAAACGGGGGAGAGAGAGAGAGAGACGCAGAAGGACAAGGAAAGGGGAGGGGAGGAAGAGAAGAAAAGAGAAGAATAAAATCAGTCTGGGCTCATCTTTTAATGTCTCCCACTTTCAGAAAAGCACCAGATTGTATAGGAGTGCTTTCCCATGTGTGAGAGCATCAGGGCTGTGAATGCTCTTGGTCCTGTACAGCCACACCGCAGCCTGTGTGCAGGTGAGGAAATGGGAGTGTGTGACATAATGGAACGGGAGAATCCAGGCTTGACTTACTGATTCTCAAATAATGCCTGTCTGTCCGTGGAAGGGCCTAGCAATGTCAGGGACAAAGGAGCTATTCTAAATGTAACTTATTGTTTATGGTCCCCAAATGTGAGCCCCGCCCCCGGAAAGCCGAATGCTCAGAATTCTGCTTAGCTGGAAACATCTTGTAAGATGGAAAATAGTGGCTACATTGCTCAGGGACTTGTGGAAAGAGACTTTTGGTCCTCAAGACCTTACACGTTCACAAAACAAAGGCCCTTCCTGCCACATGCATTTTGGGCTAAGCACTTAAACTTGTATCATTGTCCAAAATCTATCATTAGCTAACTACAAGTATGAACCCCGTTGTGTTAACAATGATCTCGTGACTAGTATCCCTTGACTTCTTTCTGTGAAATGCACCTGAATGCATGAGTTTGGGTTGTGCTGAAAGCGGCTTCCCCTTAGGGAGAAGCGCCTGCAACCCCGTGGGTATTTTACAAAATATGTGTCCAGCATTCTGTCAATGCTCAACTGAAGCCCTTTGCTGGCTGATGGCCAGTTCAGGACTGGACTAGAATGCCCATAAGTTGACTTTTGAAGAATTGCAGGGTGGTAGAAGTGATTTTAAAAATACTAGGCATTACAGTAACACACGGACTCTTTCCTCACGTCTGTGTCTCAGAGGCAATCACTGTGCATCTGTAATGCATACGTGTTGTGTTTAAAAGAGGGAACCTTACTAGGTTTCAATTTATTCAGCTAGTAAAGTATAATTGAAGATAGATCTCTCTGGCTCCATTTCTAAGATTGCGCAATAATACCCTAGACACAGACTGTCTAAATCAAAGGAAATATATATTTGACATCTTTGGCTGTTGCCCAGAAATGACAGTAATTTCCACTCCTGCCAGTGGTATATGAATGGCACCTCTCTAGCTTTGCCAGCATCTCGCTTTGTCCAATCTAGTAAGTGAAAATTATCCGCTAGTGTTTTAATTTTAACTTTTTAATGTTTAGGATCCACTTAAATCACTTCTGGAAATCCTGTTTTTGTCTTTCTGTTGAGACGTTGCTCTGTCATCCCTCATAGTAACCACCCATGGTATGTGTCTAAGTGTGGGTATGCTCACCCCTCACCTCATCCGCAACTTCTGGGAGTGCTGTGGAGCTAATGGCTACCAGAGTAACCTCAGAGCCACGGGTGAGTTTCCTAGCACCTGAAGACGCTTTTGTCCACTGTGGCACAGTAAGGACACACTGCCTGAGGCCACAGGCTGAGTGTAGGAATGCCCACTGCCACCCCTTAGGCTCATTGTTACACTTTAGAAAAGAGTTCCCCTTCTTCCCAATGCTTCTGGGTTGATTTGAATCCATTCTGTGACTCTTGGAAGACTGGATCAAACAGTGCCCGGTGTAGGTAAGTTACATTATGTAAACAATCATGAGTGCACACTTAGAATTGCATTATGTATACAGTCACGACTGCTCACTTAGAAATCTCCCTTGAGGTTGCCCAGTGGGACTCTAATGGAGTTAGAGTGGGCTTTAGAGGCACACAGCCCTGAAATTCCCTATCACTTGTTCTGTGATGAGGCAACTCATGTATCAGGTTCTAACAATAGAGAAACACTCTTTAGTGCACATTAACATAAATAATATGTTTGTAAAATGATATATTTTTTTTCTCAAGTGTTGCAAGACTTTGCTCTCCTGTCTGCAGACTTAAGTGTTCTTTAGTTTGTTAGCTGAACAGCAATAGGGAAGCCATCTCAGCTAAGCTACTCACATGGTAATGTCTTTGAATGTTTTTCTTTTAAGCATGAATTCCAAGCTTTTATTATTTTCTATTAGTTTATTTAGAATATTGACTTTTAAATCTCATAATAATTATAGTGATTAAGATAATAGATAGAATGTATTTAATGTCCTGTAATAAACATGACATAAATTATTAATTTGGGAGATAATTTATGAATTCTGTAATACCATGTTCTACCCTCTAGTAAGAAATAAGCCCAGTTTTCCAGCATGAAATGGAGGGTCTGGCTCACTTTAAGCTGCATAATGTGTCTCGTGGGAGAAGTGGAAGTTTAAAAATGATCTTTTTATGTCACATTTCCTGACCTTTAAATGGGCAAGATCTCTTGAATATGAAACCAAAAGCACAAGAAATCAAATCAAAGAAATGGATGACATCTAAATTTAAAACTTTCAGGACAATGGATACAACCCACAGAATAGGAGAGAAACATTTCAAGTTATCAATTTCATATGGATATTGGAAAACATTAATTAATGTATTCCAAGATACATTTTTTAAAAACCACTTTAGAAAGTGGGGAGGTGATTTAAATAGACATTTCTTAGCACATACTCATGGTCATAGGCCTGTGAAGGGATGGTCAGTATCCTAGTCAGGGTTCCAATTGCTGTGATGAAACGTCATGCCCAGTACAACTTGGGGAAGAAAGGACTTCATCACTGAAGGAAGCCAGGACAGGAATTCAAACAGTGCAGGGACCTGGAGCCAGAAGCTGAAACACAGGCCATGGGGGAGTGCTGCTTACTGGCTTGCTCCTCATTGCTTGTTCAATATCAAGAGCCTATGACCCCACCCACAATGAGATGAGCCCTCCCACATCAATCACTAATTAAGAACATGCCCTCCAGGCTTGCCTACAGCCTAACCTTATGGAGGCATTTTCTCAATTGAGATTCCCTAGCTTGGGTCAAGTTGACCTAAAACTAGCCAGGACAGTCAGCATTGCTCTCCACCCCTGAACCTCAGTGCCATCAGGGAAGGAAAGAAGCAAGTTTGGCAGAGAGTATGGAGAAATGTGAGCATCACAGATGTGTGAAATGAGAAAATGGTGTAGGGTTTTGGCGGGGGGGGGGGGAAGGCTGGTCAGTCCTCAGAAAGTTCAACACGGAGCTCTAACGCTTCAGTGCCACTCCTAGGTCTAAACGGAAGAAGACTGAACACATGTTCAGACAAAAGCTTGTATCTGAGTTTTTGTAATAGTTCCCAAGTGGAACATTCCACGTGTCTGTCAATTTGTGAAAAAATAAAAAATTAAGACTATGAAATATAATAGTATCCAGCTGTAAATTCACACAATAAACCCTGGAAACATGATGCCATGTTAAAGAAGACACACATGAGCCAGGCGGTAGGTGGTGCACACCTTTAATTCCAGCTCTCGGGAGGCAGAGGCAGACAAATCTCTGTGAGTTCGAGACCAGCCTGGTCTACAAGAACTAATTCCAGGACAGGCTCCAAAGCTACAGAGAAATCCTCTTTCAGAAAAAGGAAGGAAGGAAGGAAAGAACCAAAGGCTACACATTGTTCCCATTTATGTGACATACTGAGGGCAGAGGAATCCATAGGAACACAGATCAGACTAGCTGCCAGAAGCCGGGGAAGAACAGGATGGGCAATGGCTACTAATGGGTGCAAGGATCTATGGGGAACGTTGAAATTCAAAACTCATGTTAATACAACCTTTCAGTATATCAGTAGCCACTGGCTTACAGCTTACGGAGACATACAGTTTACAAGGCTATTGAAAGCTCATGATTTCAGAATCGGAAGATATGGGTTTTAAAACATTTTAGATGGATTTATTTTTTATGTGTGTGAGTCTTGCCTGCACGTAGGTATGTGTGCCATATGCATGCCTTGTGTCTATTGACATCAGAGGAGGATTCAGATCCCCTAGAACTGGAGTTACAGAGTGTTGTGAGCTGCCATTTGGATGCTGGGAACAGAACTTGGGTCTTTTGCAAGAGCAAATGCTCTTAGCCTTTGAACCATTTCTCCAGCATCTAAGATCTGAGTTTTCAATCCCAAAGCTACTCCTCAGTAATTGTATGAACTCAGACAGGTGATTTAACATCTACTTATCAATGTACTCATTTCTACAGCAGAGATGATATCAGCTTGACAAAGCTATTAAGATTGAATGAAAGTCACCGTGAAATCAGCTAGTATAAGTGCCTAAAATGCAATCAATCATAAATATCAGATGAACTAGAATTGGACCAATGTACATAGCCTTTGGTGGTTGGCTCAGGCTTCACCTGAAAGACAGTATGCTGTAATAGTCAGGCCGTGAACTCTGTAGCCATGCTGCTCCTAATTCAATCTTTTGTTTTACTCACTGCCTACGTGTCAGTGAACACTTCAATCAATCCTTCTCTACCTTAGTGTTTCTATCAATAAATGGGAATAAAAGTATTTTTTCTCGATAGGGCATTATAAATCAGTGACTAGGCCATATTGATCCTGTTCATTGAAATGAGAAGTGAGCCATTATTTCCTAGGTGATGGGAAAGTAGAGTTGTGCCATTCTCCCTGTATCTCTTGAGCTTAAAATGTTACATAGTAAATGCGTGCGGAACTGAATGTCCTCCTCAACGGACAGCGAAGCGACAGTCTTGTAACCACTGCTATGTCCATTTCATTTGGTTACTGTTTATATAGACTTTTAAAATATTAATGCCATAACCTTAAGAACATTTCTCTGTTGGTTGTGGTCCTATTCTTGTGACATATTTATTTACCCTGTGTACTTGCAGATTTATTTTAGGTCTAGCACTAACTTTTTTTAAATATAAACTGTGATTTGTGATACCTTTCATTTTAGGTCATAAAGTACTTTACTAGTAAACAGAATATTCCCTTAGAGATACTATACCTGAACCTAGATTAATGGGCCTCATGAGTTCTTGAAGCCCGGCCATAAACTTAAAAGCTGGGAAGAATCCCTGAGATCATCTGCTCCCTCTCTGATATGCCTTAACACACACACCCCCTTCTTAAAATAAGGCTAAGCAAGAGATTCTCAGATTCACAAAAGGATTTGTCTACCAAAAGTCAGCGATGGTGGCCCGTGATGAGAATCCCACTTGGAAGGTAGAGGCAGGAGGATAAGAAGTTCAAGACCAGCCTGGATGGCATGAGATTCTGTTCTATGCATGCATAGACACACGTATGCAGTTATCACCAAAACAACAACAGCAGTTATAAAGTACTTTGAAAAATACATTTAATTCAATCTTAACATTTTAAAAGATGTATTTGTTTTATTCGTGTGTATATGTATGTCTCTTTGTATGTACCCATGAGTATATATGCTCATGAAGGCCAGGAAAGAACATCAGATTCTCTGGAGCTGGAGTTACAAGCAGTTATGAGCCCTACCAATGTAGGTGCTGGGAACTGAAGTGGGGCCCTCTGTAAGAGCAGCATGGGCACTGAACCATCTCTCCAGCAGTTTTGAACTGCTGAGTCACTTCTGGTTATTAATCCCAGTTCTGTTAGGATTCAAGCATATGATTTAAGTCAATTCTGCCTTCTTGAGCATCTACCACTACCATCCTATCCAAAGCACTGCCGCTCACCCAGCCTCAGGAATTACAGTAGTAAAACAGGTGTCTCTTTTTCAAATGTGCTGTATTTAAACAAGCCTTTCAAATTCATATATCTGAAAAATGAGAAAAGGTTTTCAAAAGCAATCACATTCTGGTTAAACACAGGAAATGCTTACTTTCTTATTCTGAGCCTACAAAACTGGCTCTAAGTGCCTATACCCACATTTCTTGCAGTGTCCTCCCTGCCTTCCTCATTTTATCATATCTTATGTGAGTTCATTCCAAACTCCAACTGAAAGATATTTTCCTGGGCAGAGCACTCCAGGATTACATCAGAGTCATATTGTTAATAAAAATATAATGTCTGGATATCAGGCATTTCCAAGATAACTCTGATACGTGCAATAGTGAGGTCAGTCTCTCTACTCTTATGGGCTTAGATTCTAGTGGAGAAGCCAACATTCATTATGTAGGAACACAAATAATGCACATTGCAGGAGCCATTATAGAATCCTAGCCTCTCCCACACTAAACTCCTGTCAGTCCTCTAATGGATTTTATTTCGAGGCCTATATCTCATGGCCCTAAAAGATGTTAGCCATAAACAAACCCACAGAAACTCAATAAGTTAACTTTCTGAATAACATTTTTAAAGTATTGCTCATTGGTTTACCATAAAATACTTGCAAAAAAAATGACAATTTGAGTTTGGCATGATAAAGGTTTATTTGCACTTCTAAGAAATAATTAACCATATTTCTCATGGCTAGTCCCCTGATGACCCTGAGAGTTTGAACAGCTGAACAGGTTAAATAGAGCTTTTTGCTTCGAAGAGACAGCAGAGAGGTGGCTTCATGTATAGATACCACAGAGCTGGGACTGTCCATGGAGATGACAAGATGTATTTTTGTTTTTAGAGATGAGGCTCCTTTAGATTCCAAAAGGATCATTTCCTTTTCCTGAGACACTTGTGAGGTCTTCTAGAGTAGGAACTAAATCAGAATAAGGTGATTTTAACATGATCTTTCAGCTAGGCATGGTGGTACACTCTCTCTGTATTCCCAGCACATGGAAGATAGAACTAGGAAGAGAAGAAGCCAAGAACACCATTAGCTACAGAGAGATTTCCAAGCCAACCTAGGCTATGAGAGACTGTTGAGGACCAACTTTGACAAGTTACCAGGATAGAAAATGGGGATTAGGAAAATAGGTAAAGAGAACAAAAACATGAGTAAAAATAATTAGACAGAAACTATAATAATAATATTATATAATAATAAAACAGAAACATAGGATAGTACTGGGAGAGAGTTCCAGTGAGTGCTTAAATTCCCCACATCTAATTTTCCATACCCTTTTGTACCCCAATACAACAGTGAGGGAGAAGACAAAAGACTGTTTGAATATGATACAAAGGACAACTAGAACAGATGCTTCAGTACTTGAGACACCAAGCCATTAAATCATGAAAAAAATTCTGTTGTTTAGGTGTGAACTCACCCTAGACCAAGTATCCTGAAGGCAGCCACTCCCTAGGTCAAATCTAATTCAAAAGAAGGAGTAGAAGCATGCTAGAATTCTCTGACCTTTGGTCAGGGTGGAGTGGATCTACCTGTATGGGCCATCTTAATGTTTAAAACACCAAGTAACCAAACCCTAGGTCAAGGTGTGTAGCCACATTTGTTAACAACTTTGAGCAAGCTGAAACTTTGACCTTCAGACAAGTTGGAAAAGGCTCACATTTTGGGGCCTCAACAAGAGACTCTGCTGGTGTAGGAGGGTCCTTCTGTATTTGGGTTGCTTTCATTGGTTAATTTTGGCCTTTTTGATAGGGCAAAATCTTAGATAGGCAGGGAGGACAGAACGGAATTATGGGATAGAGAATGCTCAGAGAGAGCCGCCATGAAGCCGCCAGGGTCAAACATGCTGAATCTTCCCGGTAAGCCCACTACCTCGAGGTGACTTACAGACTACTAGAAATGGGTTGAAATAAGATGTAAGAATTAGCCAATAGAGGCTAGAACTAATGGCCAGGCAGTAATTTAATTAATACAATTTCCTTGTGGTTATTTCAAATGTAAGGTGACCCAGCGGCCGGGAGCTGGGCGGACAGAACAAAGGGCCTCGCTCCTCTCAGGTGCTGGGAACACAGCCCGCACCTCATACTATACTCTGCCTTGATGATGATGAAAATAGTAAGAGAATAAATTACTCTTTCACTCTGCTGTAATAGTGTAAGGAACTGGGAATGAGTGATACTCTTTTTTTTTTAATATTTATTTATTTAGTATATAATATTCTGTATGTGTGTATGTCTGCAGGCCTGAAGAGGTCACCAGACCTCATTACAGATGGTTGTGAGCCACCATGTGGTTACCAGGAATTGAATTTAGGACCTTTTGAAGAGCAGGCAGTACTCTTAACCACTGAGCCATCTTTCCAGCCCCAGTGAGTGATACTCTTAAACACTGGTTTACACTTTGGACTTGCTAGCACCCCAGCTATTTAGAAGACTGAGGCAGAAAATTCCACAATACAAAAATCACCCCAGGTAACTTAAAGAGACCTTGCCCCAAAATAAAGTCACATTTTTAGTCTTAGGTTCAATCCCCATTGCAGACAAAGCAAACAAGCAAACAAACAAATAACTGAAATAGTTTGAACAATAATCAATAAAATCACTGCTCTGTGGAGTCCTATGCTCCAGAGAAACCAAAACTCTAAGAGACATAGTTCTTGGGCTTTGCTCTGAGGATGGAAGACAAGTCCTTGGTCATAGACCTTCCTGAACTTTTTTTTTTCTAACAGTTAAAGCTTAATATTAACTCATTAAAACTGAAATGGTACAAAATTTCCTGTCAATAAACAAGAACCTAACTGAGCCCTGCACTGGATACAGGTAAACCTTCTCTATCATTTCCATCACTGTGAGTTACATTTCCTTCTGAATGTTCTTCTCCCACCCTCCTGTGGACAGGACACTGCCTCACTGGTCAGATGTAACAGAGCCAAGGATTACAGGCTGAAATCTCAGAAACTGTGAGTCTAAATCTTTCCTCCCTGTAAGATGTTGAAGTCAGATATGTTGTCACAGCGATGAGAAAAGAAGTGGCAGACTCTATGACTCATGCTCTTGACCATCACCTCACCCTTGAGGTGGTCCCTGGAGCTCATTATTGAACCAGGGGACCACCCTTGGCTCAGGTGACAGAAAAGCTCTTCCCAACAGTCTGAAAACACAATTTGATCAGAAAGACACAGAGATGCCGTGACTGAAATTGGCATGGGAGGGTCGATGTTGAGAAGCTGTGGAAATAAGACAGACAGTATTCCTCACCATACAGGCATACACCAATCTCAGGAAATATTACTCAAGCATATGTGGGACAACACACACTCTGGGACAACCCCACCACTATTTGAGCTTGATTGAGGAAGAAATAAGAATTCTAGTTTCTTCCACATGAAAGAAACAGGAAGAACATGTTTTCTGAGAAAAGGAGCCTAGCAACTAACCAGGTCCCTCAATTAGTTTGTATTTCCTTTTTATTTAGCATATAGACTATTCAGACTATTACATACTAGTAGATTGTTGTTGGTTGTCCAATTAATGACATCATGGTTATTAATATGAAGTGCATACCAGAGTTTTCAAAGGATTAATGGTTGTCGTAGCTGTTAATTATTTTCAAACAGTTCATCAAAATTATATATGTAATGGTAAAACACTGCACAGTTCCCCAAGGGGCACAGCGGGCCATTGTGGGTGGCTTAGAGCAGCAGCATGTGGGAGACAAGGGCAGCTGGTCCCACCACCCGAGGCTTCTGTGGGTTCCAGGCGAGTGGGAGGCGGCCAGTGAGAGACAGAGATGGATAGGCATGCCATGCAAAGAAAGTGGGCATTTATTTAGTGAGTTATGGAGGGGAAGGGAAATGGGGAAGGGGAGAAGGGGGAAGAGCAGAGAGAGGCAGAGAGAGAGTGAGAGAGAAACAGATGGGGGGAGAGGAGAGGAGAAGCTACCTCTTCAGGAGAGAGATGGAAAAGAAAGTTCAGGCTAGAAACAGAAGAAATATCCGCTTGCCTCAGCAGGTGGGGGAGGGAGTGGATAGGGCTTGTCTCTTAAAGGGACAGGATAGGCCATTACACTATAGACACACACACATATATAGATAAAGAAGTTTAACGTAATGTTGTTGGATCTAGTGGTGGTATATAGATGTTTTTTGTACTATTTGTACATGTACATTTTCATAATAAAAATGAAGCTGGAAAAATGTTGTACTTGAATCTTCTTATAGAAGGAAGAAGACAATTGATAATAACAGTCATAAACAGTAACAGATCACTTGCTCTGTGCCAACTGTGTGCTAATGGCTTTGGTCTGACTCAGACTGGGATGTGGCTCTGCTGGTAGAGTACTTGTCTAGCATGCAGGAAACCATGGGTTTGATCCCCAGCACTGAGGGTACAGTAGCGCACCACACATGCAGTCTCTTCGAGTCCCTGTGTTCTTTCTTAAGCATTGACTCTTTCTTTTCATTCCCTTTCCTCAACAGTCTGCAGAGTCTTCATTCCCTTTTGCACACTATTCTTCTTTCCAGTTATTTCAGCCCACACACCTACATTGCCAGCAATCAAAAGGTAGAGACAGGAGGATTGGAAGTTAAGAGTCATTCTCAGCTCTACAGGGAATTAGAAGCCTGGCCTATGTGAGACCTTAGCTATAAAAAATGAAATAAAATAAAGAAGGGAGAAAGGGAGATAAAGGGTGGGGAAAGTGAATTTGGCCTGAAAGAACTGTCTAATTTTTGTTTATGTCTGACAGTCTGTGCTAACTCAGCTACATCTGGGCAGCCCCTGAGTCCTCAGAGACCAGGAGGTAGTCACTCACCCAAGCCAGTGTGTCTCAATAAAAAAAATGTGAACTCTGAAGATCAGGGGAGCATTCCAGGTTGCCACACCCACACGTATTATCACACATTGATATTCAGAGAAGAAAAATTTTGAGGACAAAAGAAATATCAGGAAAAAAATAAAAATTAAAAAAAAGATCGGAATCCCCCTCAGCTCTGCACTGTCTCCACTTTTAGGGAGTTCTTATTGTAATGACATCATTTTACACAACAAACAGTGGCCATGGACAAAATGGAATGGCTTTAACTGTGTTCACTTTTAGCACTTTTTGGAAGTGGCTTAGAAAACCTTTAGCTTGCAGAAGCTGTCAAAGACTGCCCCTGGGACAGTCTTGGGGATTGTGCCTTCAAGCCCTTGCACTTTGACTAACTCCAGGTATTCTCCTTGATGCTTTTGTATGAATAATGAATATATACCATGACCATTAATGGTCATGTTACAGCTTACTAGTTTACCTGCATTACAAATCTGAAGAGACCTGGAAACAGAAAACCAAATTATTGCCCAATATTCTGTGTATAAACGGTGGAACTAGAATTTAAACATGCGGAGCAGAAACGTATTTGGAAAATGATAAGTGAATAGAATTCCTTAGTAGGTAGGTTCAGGGAGAGCTGGGGTTTGGCCCTGTCCCCTTTGCCCTCTAACTAGTATTCTCTGTAATAATGCATGTACAGAATGAGACACTGAGCACAGCTCTCTGGAAGAGACCCTCAGTAGTTTTAGCAGCAAACTCATTGTTTTCCAAGGCCATTAAAAATGGACTGATTAATTTTACAAAGAAACTGAAGAGCTCGAAGAGAATGGGCGTCTTCATTAACTCTTCCCTTTCCCGACTAGCCAGAGCTCCACACTGTCTGAACCTGCTAGTTCATAGCAAGCTTGCTGTACAATCCCAGTGCCTGGGAAAATGCTTAAAAGGGGAGAGCAGCCTTGCACCTCTCCGCTAATTGATAGTTGACAATAGTCCAAACCTAAATGGCATGAGCTTCAGAATTTCAAAACAGCCTGGTAAAATTGTCTTGCCTGAAAGAAATTATATGAGGTAAGATCCATCCAATTATCACAGTTTCTGTTTTTGCCCCTTGGTGAAATACCAAGTGTTTTTCAGCAAGAGCGCTCTCAATTTAAGAGACAGTAGGTTCCAAGACTTTGCAAGCAATTTGGTAATCTTTCTAAACCGACTCACTGGATCTAGACTGCGTTTTGACAAAATCCACACAAAAGCATACAGATGAGGGTTCTAACTACACAGGTGCAAGCAGGGACTGTGGATGGCCCCATACAGTAGCCGCCAGAGCTGGGCATTGCTCTCTGAAGTGTGCCTCCATGTGTTAGCAAGACCTTTACCCAGGTTAAGAGTAATACTCTTCTCCTACCATGACCAAACCCCTGGACATAAACAATTCACCAGAGGAAGAAATTTGCCAATGCCAGGAGTCTGCAAAAGCAAGAGGAATTCAAGTCCCCAAACCCATGATGTCACCTTAGTCTGCTAAATAGGGCCTAATGACTAAATAAATCCTTAAACAGTTTTAGTCTATGCCCTTCTGTGAGAGTCTTTATAGCTCATATCTCACCTACAACAACAATATCAGAAAGGGGATAATTCCAAACCCTGTGCTTTGAAATGTGCCTTGGTCTGGTACCTACCACGGTGTTTTCAATTGTTAAAGAACTTGATTGTGAAACACAATTGCGTATTGCTCCAAAAACCTGTTTTCAGGGGGGAAATGAAACAACAAATTTAAAAGATCAAGGAAGGAAAACGGCTAATAATGCTTCCATATTTCTCTATCTGTAAAATTAAATAAGCCGTCCAGGACCCATATGTGGGGGGGGGGGGGATGTCAGTCAGCACCAGCAAACCTGTTCTGTGTCCCCAACAAGCGAGTACGAGAGGCCATGCTGGAGACAGAGTGGGCGAAACGTGTTTCCAGCAAGTCCCAGCTAAGTGTGGCATCCTTCCTTTTATTTTCATTCTATGAGTTTTTGATATCTGCATTCTTTGAAGTTTGCCTCAAGGGAAAAAGTTGAATTGAGGCTCTGTGACTAGAATCTTTGGCCTGGAAGGTTGGCGCCTTCAGCTATTTCTCATGCCAAGCTTTTGAGATTCCATTCCCAGTCCAAAAGCTGACAGGAGCTTCCTTGCAAGTTTCTCTGAAAGAAATGAATGAGACAAAAGTCCAACAAATTTCTGCCTTTATTGGCCCTTAACTAGCTTAATTAGCTTGATGAGTTAGCAGCGCTGACGGCAGAATGCGGGCTGCACAGAGTACCACTCAGAGGTAAAGGCACACAGGCTCCCACAGTTCGCAAACCAGACAGGATAGGTCATCCAGCCGCTGGAGCAGTCACAGGAAGAGACTGCAGAAAAGCTGCTGTTGTCCTTGCTTAGTTCCACAGGAAATGAGGAGTTTTTGAACTTTGAGACAGGCAAAATTATATTTATTCCCAGAAAAGATTTAATGATGCCAAATCCAGTGGGCAAAGGATGTTACATCATGGACACCTTTGGATCCAAAGGAAGGAAAACTTTAAGGTGGTTCTGAGTAACTCATTTCCAAAGAGAGGTAAGAAAAAAATGATTGAAAATTTCAATTAGCATTAAATAATGCAGGAGAGATCCAGGTCAACCTGGGGACTCTCCAGCTCTTTCGACAGGAGGTATAGTCGTTGACAGTGTGCCTTTTCAGAAAGGGTGCACATTAAAGTTCCAAGGTAAACAATTTAAAGCCAAAAAATATGAGAATACTCACTATGTATATCCCTTTTAAAAGTTGGGCTCTGGACTCAAATACTATAAATGGGATATATTTTTAAATCTATCTATCAGGCCTATAATCTAATATGGCAAATATATGTTCACCTCATCTTTACTATCTAGGTACACAACTCATAGATATACACTGACTTTTATGCATAATTTTAAAACCTCAATCCTCTGTGTTAAATGTAGTTGAGCATTAAGCAAAAAAATAATGTATGATAACCTATGTACATACGTGTTTGTGCATGGCTTTACCGGAGGAGACACTGGAGCAGGTGGGTGCACAGAATAGACCAGGAGTTAAGAAAAAGAATATTCTGCGAGTTATTAATGTTTTCCCGTTCTAGTTGACGTTCTAAAATAACAGTGCAAATGACTACTGTTGTACCAGAAACGCAAACTCTACAAAGCTGTTGGCAGTGTGATTTTGCAGAAAGGGGAACAGTGCATATTAGAGTTCCAAACTAAACAGTTTGAAACCAGAGGAAAACAATCAGAATACTCAGTATATATCTCCTTTTTTTAAAGTTAGGCTCAAATACTATAAATGGGCTATATCTTTAAGTCTACACAAGCGTTCAGTGGAATATGAAGTCATGAGAAGTGCAGGGCAATTGCATATTTCCATAGAGAGGTCTGAACATTGCTGGGTGGGATGCTGGCATGTGCCTAGGAAATGCCAGTGCCTCATCCCAGAGTCTCCCTCACTCACTTCTGTGCTGCATCATTGCAACAGCTAGCAGTGACTTCTCAGCAAGCCTTAACACCCTTTGAAGACAGGAGACTCCACTTTGAATTAGCACTCTAGACTCTAGGTTCTCTCCCATTCCAAAGGAATTCCACGTCAGCTCCAAGGCACAGAATCTGTGCCTTATGTTGGCTATACTACAGCAGTGAACTCAAGGTGACAAGGAAACGTCCTTCTCTGCTCTTCTTACTTTTGATTGAATTTTACTTGTTTTAAAGTAAAATTTCAAAAGTACACACAGAAATGCATACACATATCCTGCATGCACACACTAAGACAAACACAACCGCTTCTAAAGGAATAAGCTTTTCATGCCTATGTGATGAACAAGAAGGAGTGGGATTTAGAAATAAACCAATGGTGTTGAAGGGAGCTCATGAACATAAGAAAATGAGCTGCTGAGAAATTGCGGAGGAGAAGAAAGGAGATGGGCTGGAGGCGGGGAGCAATTCTTCCATGGGCTGAGAAGTGATGGCAATGAACGCACAGCAGGTACTGCCACATGCAACACACAGGCTGTGTCCAAGAGTGCCACCGAAAGGTACTGGAACTGTCAGCCACACACATGTTTTATTTTCTAACTTGGAAGGGAGTGGGTGTCTCACTGACTATCACAAATAACGGCAGTTGTAAAGAAATACGCATAAACCTACAGGTCCAATGTATAATTAAAACCACAGAGATAACTTAGCAAATAACTATGAAGGGGCAACCTGTTTCTGAAACCAAGGAACGAATTCCTGGTTCTTATTGCTTGCACATGGGCAGCCCGATGGGCATGACGGGCTAAGATCAGAGTCTTCTCCCAGTGTTTTCTTCTCTTAAAGGGAACAGATTTGACTGTGTTGTTGAATGGAAAGTTGCCAAAAGACAACTTTGCCCTCAGACAACAAAGTCCTATTTATAGAGAACCTTAAGACATAGACACCCAAGAAGAAAAGCTTCTAATAACTACTAGTTTTAAAGTGCAGGGAGAGCTCAGCATCTGATATACTGAGGACCAACTGCATCTCAATACGCTGGCAGTGTGCACGGCAAAATGTTCTACAACTCTACTTTGGTAGTAATGTAACTTGGCAAATTTACCCACAAAACAGCTGAATTTTGTGCTGAAGAGACACTAGTGTTACGTAATTTTTTTCTCCATAAAGTCTTTCTAATGTGTATATATCTGTGTGTAAGTATATGTGTGTTCATATTCATATGCATGCCTGTGTAGGCCAGAAGAGGGTGTTGGATCTCCTGGAGCTGGGATTAGAGGCAGCTGTGAGCTGTTGGCATGGGTGTTCAGAACTGAACTCAGGTCCTCCCTTACCAGCTGGGCCAGATCTCCAGGCCCTCACAAAGTCTTAAAAATGGAGAGACTTGGCTTTTGGAGGTTTTTCTTGGGGTGGGGGAGGGGTGAGTATTTTGATTTTTAGTAAAATGATGAAGAACATCTTTCCACAGAAGAAGGATTTTACTCAGCACATATGCCCATGTCTGTGTTGAAATCTCTGGTGTCAAACACTTTGACCTTAAGAATTTTCAGGAAGAGATCACCCAGTTCGGGTATTTCCAGACCTTTAGACCTTTGCAGACCAAAGTCAAATGCTCCATTGTTATGCCTAGTCCCACTCCACACACACACACACACACACACACACACACACACACACACACACACACACACGACCTTGACAGTCACACTTGATACTGTTTAAGCAGCAGAGTATCAAGCACAGTGGGGTCTGCTTTCAGCCACCAGGTGAAGTGAGAGGTCCTGGCCCATCACAGCGAGGAGCTGTCAGGTCCTTATTTCCTGGACTGGGGACTTCTCAGCTCCTGAGACCTAGTCAGTACCTCCAACCACAGTAGAGACGCTGCCTTTGGGAACTCAAACCAACAGAATGCTCAGAACTCCCCCTCCTCCAAGCACCTCTCAGCCTCTGCAGACACAGATGAAAACACATTCCTGAGGCTCTGTAAATGACCACTGTAGAAAATTCCAGAGTCTAATTCCTAGACTCTAGGACTTTGACTTTCTAAGACTCCCCTACCCCCATTATAATTTAAGTTACACAAACATAAAACATTTTCAGTAACAATTATAAAAATATTTAATACTTGGGTGACTAAAATAAACGGCCGTTCAACAGGAGTGAAATCTTTACTATTATTATTATTATTATTATTATTATTATTATTATTATTACCATTATTAATTTCAATGACCATGCCATCTCGAATGCTCTGGGTGTTGGCAGATCTCAGAAATCCCAGGTGAGCATCTGCCTGGGAAGACAGAGTGCTATAAACTTAAAAAGCTTGCCTCCCTGTCAGGCCCCATTTTATTTTAAGGCACAGTAAAACTTACACAAGATGATTCTGTAGGAGTTAGGTCTGAGCCATTTTCACTTACATTTTGTTTTTGTTTTTGTTGTTGTTGTTGTTGTTTAAGAGACAGGGTTTCTCTGTGGCTTTGGAGCCTGTCCTGGAACTAGCTATTGTAGAGCAGGCTGGTCTCGAACTCACAGAGATCCGCCTGCCTCTGCCTCCCGAGTGCGCCACCACTGCCTGGCCATTTTGGTATTTTAGTCTACTGATTTTCAGAAAATATTTAAAGACTTATGATAACAGAATATTCCTTTATCATTTCAGGAACACCAAGCCAAGAACTACAATTTGAGAGAACTGATTGCTTACAAAGACAAGTCGACGCAAAATGCAGCTTCTTCCTCGAAGGGAGTAAGACTCGGTTTATTCTAAACCAAGCATGTGTGACCGTGACCCAGGAACATGGATTCAGGTCACCCAGAATGATGAGGTCACTATGGAAGAAGCCATAGACATCAACTGCCTAGGGAGATGGCAGCAAAGCAGGCACACGGCTTCTACAGCTTTCTGGTGGTGCAAATTTCATGTCATCACATAACAACCATGGAATTCCCCAGCCCATGGTTCTGCAGAGTCTCCAGCACAGGCGAGGTTTTTTTAGGGACCCTCTTTCACGATAGTAAATATCATGGGCATAATAATAGCCTTGGCTGTACTAGATCTTGACAGGAACTCATCTTATTGCTAAAAAAAAACCTCAGAGAGAAAACAGAAGAAACTTGTTATGGCAACAGGTAGCAACTCCCTGGATTTCTAGTGAGGTGGCACGGGGCTGCGCATTCTAATCTATGATCCTCTAGTCCTCCTAAGTGTCGGGAGAAACTTTCATTGCTCTTGTTTTGCAGAAGAAAACAAGGACCTAGGACTCATGCTTGCCTAGAGATACTCATTAAAGCTGCAGCTAACATCTCAACAGCATCAACCTGTGGTCAAGCAGATCATGGCCTCTCCTCTATGTGGTACCTGGTGACTTGAGAAAGACACAACACAAGGGATGCAGGAGCAGTCAGATAAAATGGTTTTCACAGTATTTCTACAAAAGCCATTTCTATTGTCTTGTGTGAAGAGACACCACCCTCATCATCCTTGATAGCAAACATCTGCCTTCCCCGGAAAAGCCCCCCAAATCTCATCAATGCTATTTTGTGGTTGGGAATTCCTAACGTGTGACAAGTGACTGATCACTCCAGATTCAGAATGTTAGCTCAGGAGGAGGAGGAGCAGTGAAAGGAAGCAGTTCCATGTCTACAGTGCCAGGCAGGTGTGGCGAAAAGGCAATTGGTTACTAAAAGGCAGATTGAATGGATTTCAAGGTGAAGTAACAACTCTTAAATTAGGCTTTTTTTGTATCTTGAACAAAGGAAGTTTCATAGTGACCGTATACAGTTTTATTCAAATTTTCTTCTTTTATTTTGGCATTTGTTCCAGAATAGCCAGTTATTTATCTTTTATTTAGTTCCTGAAATTAAATATATTTTTCAAAGAGAAGGTTTTATTAATTTTTTTAAAATCAAAATACAATACACTGTTTCCCCCTTCCCCTTCCCTTTCCTTCCTCCAGCCCCTCCCATGCATACACACCCCCTTCTCAAATTCACAATCTAAAAGAGAAGGTTTTAATAAGATTATTTCTAACATTACGCACAGTGACATTACCCTCTTGGAGTCCAAGACCTAAAGAGTAATTTGGGACTGTTTGTCTTTAGGACCAGGTGAAATGGCAGTCATCAAAGCAATAGGGTCAGCAGAGAGCCAAATAGCCTTTCCTGAATTAGCATGTGAGAAAAGGAACGTGGGCTCGTATCCCTGTGACACAGAGTCCACGTTTTGCTACTGAGCAGACACGCCTCTCTGGAGCCAGATTCATCTTTAACAGTGGAACTCTTTAGGAGTTCCTTTGGAAATTCCCGCAACATTCCAGGTCATCATGGGCACCACAGTGAAGCTCACGCACACTGAGCATCTTCCAAATGCTATTGGGCATGTTGTGTCATCCCCCACAAAACCTCGTGGGACATTGATTTCCTTAGAATTTATTGTAGGGAAAAAGGAACAATTTTAGACTGACCAGGATATAATATAAGGAATTAACATTTGTTAAATTGTTAGAGGGACAAAAGAAATAGCTTTTGGAGAGAAACTGTGAAATTCACTTTTATATTGATGTTCATGCATAACTTGTGGTAACATCTTTTCTCATCAAATAGTCAGTAGGTACCAAATGAGACCTAGAGCTGCCTCTCTGAAAAAACTGCCACTTTCAAGGTTAACTTTCATGCAAAAACACAACTTCCACCTCAAAGGGAATAATGAAGAGTTTATTCTGAGCCAAACATCAGTAGCCATGACCCAGGAGCATGGCTTCAGGCTACAGCAAATACCATATTCCAAGTGATAACAGTGTCATGACGTTTTTTATAGTTAATTAATAGAAAAAGTCACAAATCAATACACTTCTCAAACAGTCATGAGCATGTCACATCATTCTTAAAGCAATCTGGAGAATCCTTGCTACAGGTCTCAGATGGCATCTGATGACATTTTTACCCTCTGGGTTGGTGAAGGCTATGATCTGCTAATAACATCTCACAAGCTTGCATATTATAATTCCAAAATGTTAGGTCAGCTGTAGAGATGGACAATAAATGGTTGCTAAGGGGGCCATGGAGAATTCATAATTTGGCTGCCATCTGTACCATTGCATATCTACACAATCAAGTTCTAATCAGTCAATCAGTTTGCAGGCTCTTATCACAGGTGAAGCTTTTTTTTTTTCTGGGAACTTCATTTCATAGTCATCCAAGCTATTAAATTAAACAAACAAACAGATACATCTCAAGGCAGGAATCCAGATTCAAGAATCTGCGCAGATGTTGCGGATACTGCCTTTGGCGCTCAGGAAGCTAGCAAAGGATGCTGGAACCCAACTGCAGTTTAAATCTCGCCCCACAGCCTCTGGTTTGCCAGCAGAAAAGCAGCCCAGTGAAGCAAGACGATGGCTTCTTCATATCTGCTTCCAGATTTCAAACAAATTTATCAAAATGACAGAATCAAAATCTAACCAATTCCAGCTGCCTTTGAGAAAGGCATCTTTTTGCTTCCAGGTCACTGCTGGAGAGGGCCCCTGGAGCATGGGAGAATGCCGACTGAGTTAGAAAAGCAACATGAGTTAGCAAGTATAATTTTGGCCCTCAAGCATCCCCCAACATTTGATGGCTGAGGAAACTAAGGCATGAAGTAAACAGTCAAGGTCACACAATGTCATCTGCTCCTGAGCCTGGGCTTTTCCCCAAGATGTCTCACAAGGAGTCTAGGGAAATCCCAGTAGGATGGTTTGCCAAGTGAGGAGATTTCCTATGCTGATGATGGTGATGATTTTGATGATGATGGGGATGGTGATGATTTCTCAACAAGGTTTGGAATGTAGGTCAGTGGTAGAGTACTTGCCTAACATGCTCAAGTCCCTACGACTGAGAGAGGAAGGCATCAGGAAAGCCGCTAAGCCTTGGTACTTGATGGGACTTAAATGACTTATATAAAACACCAAGCAACAAATCCAAGGGAACAAGTGAAGCTCTTGAACTTCACTGTTTGTGAATCTCTGGGCCATTAATTCAGATATGCATAGATGTTGTTGAGGCAGAATATTCAGGAATCAAGCACTAGACAAGTCCTCATTAATCGTTAAATAATTTAACCCCCAAATCTCAGAATGCATTGCTAAGATGTCACAAGGGGACTCTTTCAGAGACAGTGTAACCAAACCCCCAGAAACAATGAGAAAACATTTTTTTCCTACCTGTTAGGCTACAAGCTCATTTTGTCATCTCCTAGATGTCGCTTGTATAGCTTTGGTCATGTGAGTTTTGCCAATGGCATTTGCAGGCAGTGATCCACACTACCTACAGACTAAGTCTCTCCTGTGGCGACTGGACTATTTGTTGGCAATTATGGAGTCACTGTGTGACAGAAGTCCTGGTTTCTCCTGAACAACTGACAACCACACTGGGCTATTGCTTTCACCTTTTTGCCAACCTAAGGTACTGTGGCCAGGGGCTATTTGGTCACAGAAGTTAGTTGACTGGGCCTTAGGCTACAGATTTCTCTAAGGTTAAGAGCTAGCCTAAGGAGCAGAGGCAGACCAAGAGGGTTTACACGGGAGTGTGGAAAGGGTGTCACTCCCAGAAGCCCCTATTTCACGGCTTCCTGCCCACCTTTGCTCAATGGCAGTAGAGTTCTCAGAAGTTCTTTTGCCTTGCTGCTCCCTATGCTTGGCTTCTGCCTCTCAGGTCAGGGCAGACGCTCAGACCACTGCATCAGAGACAGGGAAGAACTGGAGTAGGAGGAAAGGGACTTGCCCATGACACCTGCCTTTATACTCTCTAGAAAGTCCCAACCACCACAGCCTGAGAAATGGCTCAGTGAACACAAGTGCTTATGACAGACACCTCAAGTTCAGTGCCCAGATATCAGTTAAAAAGCTAGATGTAACGGTACACACTTCTTCATCGAGACAGAAGGTGAAGACAGATTTTCCTGGAAGCTCATAGCCAGCCAGCCTGGGAGACATAACACAGCAGCAAAACCACAAGATTGGCCCTGCCTCTTTTGGAAGATAGGTACAAACTTCATACACACAATTCTCCAGACTCCCCACACAAATAGATAAATATTAAAGGAAATTTCCCCACTTGGGAGAAATTCCCCTTGTATATACTGAAGTCACACTGTTAGGATCTGTTTTCCAGCAGGGGTGGGGGGTGAGAGCCAGCCCCAGGGGAAGAGGGAACCAGAAAGAAATAAGGACTTTGTCTTCTAAGATATTGGTGATCAAAGGACAGAACTCGGAGATCATGTTCTCCCCCCACCCCTCCATGAACAGATGAACTAGATAAACCAGTTTTTAGCTTCTTAAGAAGAAAATGTGAGATGGGCGGTGGTGTCACATGCCTTTGGTCCCAGCACTTGGGAGGCAGAGGCAGGCGGATCACTGTAAATTCTAGGCCAGCCTGGTCTACAAGAGTTAGTTCCAGGACAGGCTCCAAAGCCACAGAAAAACACTGTCTCAAAAGAAGAGGAAGAAGAGGAGGAGGAGGAAGAGGAAGAAGAAAATGGGGTGCTGGAGAGATGGTTCAGAGGAGCATTGTCTGTTTTCCAGAGAACCCAGGTTTGGTTCCCACTACCCATATTACCTGACTCTCAACCTCGTTCCTGGGTCTCTGACTCCCTCTTCTGACCTGGTGGACACTGCATTCATATGGTGCACAGACAAACAGACTCACATAAGCAAGAATTAACTTAATTTTTTAAAAATATGTTTTATGTGTATGGGTGCTTTGCCCACATTTATGTCTGTGCACCATAAGAGTGTCTTCAGAGGAAAAAGGAGACTTTCAGATCCCTTGGGACTGGAATAACAAATGGCCTTGAGATGCTAGTAGCTGGGAATTAAACCCGGGTCCTCTGGTAGAGTAGGCTGTGCTCTTTACTACTGTGCCATCTCTCTAGACCCAAAGAAAAGTCAATTTAAAAGTCACAGAAAGAAGAGTGTTTGGGGCTGGAGAGATGGCTCAGTGGTTAAGAGCATTGACTGCTCTTCCAGAGGACCCGGGTTCAATTCCCAGCACCCACATGACAGCTCACAACTGTCTGAAAGGGATTTGACACCTTCACACCAATGCACATAAAAAATAAAGTTAAATAAACCATAAAAAAGGAAAAAAATCCCTCATAGGTATACATGGCCACTTGGATTTTTAAAAAGAAAAAGAAGAGCGTTTAAGTGCCTTAAAAGCTCCATTCCTATATTACAGTGGGTATGCTCATTGTAAATCCCTCAGCTCTTCATTAAACTGAATTTTCCTAGGAACATTGTGTTCCAATGCTTAGGAAATTAGTCTTTGGTACGTTATGTAATTGGAAACAATAAAACTAAGTGCCAGCTTTATTCTTGTGTAATTTGAAAATGGGACACCCAACCTCACATCTCATCTCAGGTTCTTTAATGACCTCGACAGTAATGACCGGAAACTTTGCATCTATTTTATTATTATTCTATGCAATTATTATGATTTATATATCTATCATGTATTATGTAAAATATCTATCTACTCTATTATTATTTGTATCCATTTTCTTCTTATTATTTTATTTATTATTCACAAAACTTTTTGGAAATGGAGCTTTTAACTTGAAGCTATCTATATGAACCAACTAAATTGATACAGCTGTTTTTATAAAAATTAAATCTGATTTGTAGAATAATTGATTATCTCAAAGGATAATTAATGTTATTCCATGCCATTTGGAAATTCTGAGTAACCATCAATTTAACATCTTTGGCTACTTTAAGTAAGATATATTAATCACCCTGCAAGACTTTCAGGAAGAGGGAAGGTTTAAGAGATAGGCTCACCGAGGGCTAGAGAGATGGCTCAGCAGTAAGAGCACTGGCAGTTCTTCCAGAGGACCCAGGTTCAGTTCCCAGCTCCCACATGGCAGCTGACAACCTCCTGTGACTCCAGTTCCAGGGGATCTGATGAACTGTCACACATTGCATGCAGGAAAAATATCATTCAATGCTCATACAATAAAAATAAATATTTTTACAAAGGAAATGGGGTCATTGTTGAAAAGTTATTAATGACAGTTTAACAAGTAAACCAATAAAGGAAGCAGGGTTCTATCCAAGGCCAGGTGACTCCTGAGGACTAGGCCCTCAACTAGCCTTACTGGAATAAAGAAAATGGTCATTATGGCCACCTACATGATCTTAAGCATCCACAGGAAACTATAACCAAATATGACAGTGATTGGCATATTTCTTTAACAGTCCAAAGGATTACAACTCTACACCATAAGCTTAAAACCATGTGACATCGGGCGGTGGTGGCGCACGCCTTTAATCCCAGCACTCGGGAGGCAGGGCAGGCGGATCTATGTGAGTTCGAGATCAGCCTGGTCTACAAGAGCTAGTTCCAGGACAGGCTCCAAAGCCACAGAGAAACCCTGTCTGGAAAAACAAAACAACAAAAAACAAAAACAAAAAAAAAAACCATGTGACATGTTATTTAGACAACCATTTTTCATTAATTTACACCTTAATCAGGGAATATGCTTCTCAGATATAGGACATTTTGACCTTGACTCAGTTTGACATTGCACCACATACCTGCAGCCACAAGAGGATCACTACTCTTTTGGCCTTAAAAAAAAAAAAATCAAATGATGGTTAACTCTCTTCTTTGGCTCTCTAGAAGCCATCTGGGAGGGACTCACACTGAGATTCTAGACACTTAACACTTGAACACCATCAAAGTGCCTGAAAGCAGATCCTGGGTTCATCATGCTCGAGCCCAGTCTTGGAAGACAAAGGAAAAAGCAAGGAGGAGTTCAACAAATGGATTCTCTTGTGAGCCCATCAGAGGATTCCAATAGACTTTGACTGACATTTTGGAGTATTCTGTTGTGGCTGCTTCTGGTTCTCTGCCGAGAACTTGCAATCCCAATAACTCCTGCCTTTTTACTCTTTCTCACATCTGTCTAGGCACCAGACACCACCCAAGGATTTCCATGTCTCTCTACACTTTGCTATTATACAAATGGAACCACTGATACACTTTTGAGGGCTCCCAGATAGCCCTGCTGGTACCCCTCAACTGTTAGACCCGTTGACCCCACTCAGCTCAAAAAACCCAGGGAGACTGATGCACCAATGTCCTAAAGAGCAGTTAGAATCACCTGGGCAAGGGGCGAAGAAAGGACAGAAAGAGGAGACAGACACTTTTAGACAGATTTAGAGAAGGGGTCCCCAAGAGCAACAGCTGCAGAAATGGCCTTGGTTTTCTAACTAGAAATGCCAGAAGGGCGCTATGGCTCCTTACCGCCTCCTAAATGATCATCAACCTGGAAGCTGTACATGAGGTTAGGAACTTAAAACTCCAGTCCAGACATTAATCTGTTCTGGGGAATAGCTTTGGCGCTGAGGCTGTAGATGCTCATGATGAAAATTGATTGCATGCATTCCCCAATTTCAGCCCATCCCCTAAACGACTGTACAGTTAGCTCTTCAAGAGGGAATGGTACACAGTAGTCTTAATTAGGCTCTAGGAGGCCCGTTTTTAAAAACGAAACAAAACAACAAAAAATGTGTTTTTTTTTTTGTTATATGGGAGTTTTTAATTTGTCTTTTCTTGTTGTTGTTGTTGTTCTTCTTCTTCTTCTTCTTCCTCCTCCTCCTCCTCTTTCTTCTTCTTCTTCTTCTTCTTCTTCCTCCTCCTCCTCCTCCTCTTTCTTCTTCTTCTTCTTTTCTTTTTTGACTTGGGTGGTGGAGGAGACATAACATTCCAAACTACCCAAAAACATAAGAGTTAATCCATTTGGGCTGGTTACTCACCTGGACAAGGAACCACCTCTCAGGAAGGTTGGTTCACCTTAAAACATTCTAAAGAGAAAGGTTAAAGAATTTGAGATAACATACTTTTCCTCACAGGGATCCCCACCTCAGTTCTGTTTTGTACAGCTTCGTGAGTTTGCACACTTTAATGAACTACTCAGAAAAGCGTTAACTTTTCCTCCTCTTCTTCCTCTCTCCATCCCAAGCATTATTTACCCAACACTTGGGACTTCCTTTATCTTTCCCTAAAGTGCCTCTCTCTGCCTTGTCTGCCCTGTGTCTGACTTCCATGGCTGAACTTAACTAAATCCACCTGGTGTTCTCTGTCCCTGCCCCCAGGCAGCTGGGGAGATTTATAGCTTGCCTGCTTCCGAAATTTCTCTTTTAAACTTCAATAAAACTGTCCTTGAACTAAAATAAATTAATGAATTAATTTAAAAAACTCTAACCAAAATCAGGAACATTTACAACATCTTTTAACTACTCAGTGAATAAATAAAATGTAGTGTATCTGTGCATTGGAATGTTACTCAGCCATTTTATTAAAAAAGAGCCAAAAGGGCTGGAGAGGTGGCTCAGCAGTTGAGAGCATTTCTTGTTCTTACAGAGGACTTGGGTTTGGTCCCCAGCACCCACACACAGTGGCTCATAACCACCAGTAGCCCTGGTTTCGGGGGATCCAACATCCTCTTCAGGCCTCCTTAGACACCAGGTTTGCACTGGTGTAGATGCATACATGCTTACATACAGGCAAAACACTCATACATAAAACATATATAAGAATATTTTAAAGGTGCCCAGAACAGATATATATTACAATAGGTATTAACTTTAAAAAAACTTATTCTGAATGAAAGAAGCCAGTCATATAAAAAAGATTGGGGGGGGGAGGTTAATACTGAATGTGTGGCTCCCTTGTTAGCTGCCTGTCATGCATGAGGCCCTGAGTTCACTAACAGTGGTTGTAGAAGTCTGTGAACATGTGAACAGGTAAACCTGTTCATTTTAGTGGGTCAGTTTTACAGTATATAAATTATATGTCAACAGAGCTGTCAGAAATGTCCAGAATGCCTCATTTCTCTTTAACTTTACCCCAAATTTGCTTGAATTAGTGGAATATAAGAGGTAGGGAGTAAAATTAGCATCTCAGGTCTTGACAAAGGCGAGCAGCCACTGTGTATGTTCTCCCCGGGGAGAATGGGAACTCAGCCCCCTCCCATGCACCTTGCCATCTCCTGCACCTGTTCCCTCCTTGCAGCTGAAGCCATGGGATTAGAATGTGACGGGGGGGGGGGATCTCTGAGGCTTCACACACCTGCACTGTCCTATGAGACCAAGTCCTTCTCCCGGGAGTCCTCACTCCCCTCTGCAGCCAGTCTCACCCGACACGAGATCTGTACATTTGATATCTTCTCCTTTGTGTCCTCCGAGATGCTTGAAAATTTATACAAAAGTCATCAAGAGGCATAAAAGCACTCTCCTAATTACAAGTTGTAAGTCAACTGTGACATTTTCAGAAAATATATAGAAGTGTCAAGAAGAAACTCTGACTGACCCACCACCATCACCTAATTATAATCTACTGACGTTCAGCGTGCATCTTTCTAAGGTTCTGTGCACGTGTATATGTGCATGCATATTTCCTTCTAAGGTTAGAGCATTATTTTTAGCTAATTCAGAGCATACTATAAATTAGGTTTTCTTTATAAGGGTCATGTAACAAAAAGTCTTCTTGTTGGCCGTGGCTTCTGAAAAGCTTAGAGTCAAAAGCACAAAGCCTCGCAGCATCTATGCTGTGAGCAAAACACTCAGTTTAATTTTATCTTTTTCAGATTTATTCTGTCCTACTTTCCGTATTCTCTTATTTCTATATTTAATCTAATTTTGTTATATGTACTTCTACAAAACATTCCAAAGGCTTTCAAAAATAAACATTTGTTGCAACTTAGCGGCATAGTTTGGATCTTGAATGTCCCGAGGTCTAAGTGCCCATGTGTTCAAGGCTCGGTTCTTAACCTTTGACACTATGGATAGAGATGATGCCCCATGAACGGGCACTCTGTCCCCGAGCCTGCACGCCTGACAAGACACTGGAGCTCCAGCTCTCTTTGTTTCCCAGCTGGCACAAAGCAGGCAGCCCTCCTCTGCCATGCGGATGACGTGCAGGGCAACCACAGGCCCCAAGCATGGAGACCAACCAACTATGGCCTGCACCGAAACAAGCCATTCCTCCTTTCGTGGCAATTGCCTTGGGAACTTTGACATAGAAATACCAAGCTGACTTCTACAATAGCCATTGTGAGTACACAGTCCTGTAGTGCAATGGATCTCAGGGACATCTTTACAAAGGAAAACTCATTCGTAACAATGTCATGCGGCCTTCTCTGTCTCCATCCCTCTACAGCCTCTTTCCAGATTCACCAGTGGATTTAGTGCCCACTTGGACAATCCAGGGGGACCTCTTCCTTCCTCACCATCCTACAAATAACAGGGCTCTTTTTCAGGGGACTCCACACAGTCCACCACACTTTCTTTACAGAATTTTGGTCTCCAGCAGATCATAGGCATTGTTAAGCCCCTCCTTTACAAAGAGATAGAAATTTAGAAAGAATACTTTTGTTTGTTAGTTTGGTTTTTGTTTTTGTTTTTCTCGACAAGGATTCTCTGGAAAGAATACATTCTTGGTTAAGACTAGTAGTACTCTGAGATGCCCTGATGCTTGAGTGCAGTGTGAAGAGAATCCACCTGGGCCAAGACAGCCCTCCAGTCCTGAAATCACACAGACAAGGACCCTCGCTTATCAGGCATCTCCACTAAGGGCAGGCAGCTAGGGGTGTAATATAAGAGATAATGGCGTCAGCTGACTGGATTTGTTCTTCCACATCCATTCCAAATAGGTATGAACGGAACCTAAATTTAGGTATTCACAGAATGTTCCCAGATTGCCTCCCTCCGTTTCTGTACTTCCCCCGGAGACGTGTGTCTTCAGTTCAGTCCACTTCGTTCCTTCAACACTTGCTGGATATCTGCTGTAATTTAAGGCTCAATGTTCCTTGAAGTCCTTTTTCTCTGCGGTGAACATTTTTTATTTTAGAGTAAGGTACATTTGAATTCCTGTCTTTCTTCTTTTTATGTCTACCTCTTCCATCTCCCTATCCACCTAACGCCCCCTCCAACACACTTACCACCACATACACAAAGGCATTAAGATAGTCTTCATTTTCTATATATTATTTTAAAACATAATTTACTGAATATTAATTTTTATTTTGCTCTTTTCCTTGTTTAAATGTAGGTTGTTTTTTTAAAAAAGCATCCCGATTTTATATAAGCATAGCTGACATTTATAAAAAATGTATATGAATAAAGCTATTTTTATAACTCAGCTTCAACTGTGGCTTCAACAGGGGCCAGTCAAGCCCAACCTAGCAGTTGTAAAATAAGAAATGGGCACACTGCTTTCAAAGACGGCTTTTGATGCCAAGGATGAATTACTGATCTATTCAAAAGGGCTGACAGAGTCTGAGGAAGTATCTGAGTTTATAAAGGGCTTGCCTTAAAAATACAAGGACCTGAATTTGATCCCCAGTATCCATGTAACAATCAAGAGATAGTGGTTCTAATCCCAACACTGGAGAAGCAGAAAGCAGGGAGATCTCTGGGGTCTACTAGTCAGACAGTCTCACCAAACTGGCAATGCCCAGTCTAACGAGTACCTGGCTCAGAAACCAAGGCTGATGGTTCCTGGGGAACAACACTCAAGGTTGTCTTCTGGTTTGCACACAGGTGCACACACATACAAGGCCACAGGCACCTAAGGTTGGTGGTTTGGAATCTTAGCACCTTTTAGGTAAGGCATAGAGTGATAGAAAGTTTACTCTGTTTAAGTAAATAATATATTCAGTGAACTCATAGAAATGACATGTACTACTGCTGATTGCGAAAATTTAGCTGGAATGCAAAATCTGAAACAGTATCAATTTGGTCACACGTGAAAGCATCAGCCAGAAACTCACATATAGAAGCTTTAAAATGGAAATGGTACTTATCAGGGACACAACCTCCCTTCATGTAATTTTTTAGATAAACAAGTAGGGAAACTTGTACTAATTCTATAGGGGCATAATTAAAATTAATTAACTGGAAAAATATTCTATAAAAAGACATCTAAAGAAAAAACGATGGATTTCGCACTTTTCAAAAGTAGTGAGTGTACAGTACATGTTTGGGATCTGAAGTCTTCAATGATGTAAGCTTCCTTCCTTGTGTGCATCTGTCAATTTACGTTTTAAAATCCTCTTCCCAAGGACAGTCTCTAGGGAAGAGAAGGTATGTGTTCCATGACTCAGTCCTTGGCAACTATTAAAAGACATGCTGTTATAGTTAACGACAACCAGAATGTAACACTGGTACTGTCAACCTAAAATAATTCCAGTGTGGATGGATGAGTAGATAGATGGACGCCTCATAGTGAAATGGGAGCAGGAGAAAAAAAGGCAGAATGGTGAACACCAAGTCTGCTACAATTGCAAAACCGTGGCCAAATTCTGGCCAACCATACATTTTTATCCAGCTGACATTACATAAGGGATGGAGATTGCCTAGGTTTGTGCTGAGCTTGCCTGGGCTCTAAGACTTTCCTTTCAAAATCCACATTAAAACAACTGGCACTATTTGGGACATGTAACTTTTATACAAGAGGACAGTAGTTAGGGGCAAAGGGTAGGACAGAGCCAAACCACGCAAGGAAGTTTCTGCTGGGGCCTAGCAGTCTCCCCTAAATTCACATTCCATTTGCAAATTAAGTTCAAAGTCATTAGCACAAGGAAGTTCATCTCTCTTACAGGGAAATGTGGCAAAGGTAGAGAAGAGTGAAAAACTGTCAGCAAATGCAATCGTCCAGCAGACTGAAGGAGAGACCCTGGTGGACTAATATGATAGGACACATGTTTTTTAAAGAAACTATGATCTTTAGGTAGGTAGGCAGTTCAGGTACAGAGCTCCCCTACCCAGTGGTAAGTAAGTGGACCCAACTTTTAAAGCATTTGAAACATACAACTTTTACAAACCTTTTTTAAGAAAATAGAATCAATAGATAGAAAATTAGAAAGCCTTAACGCTTAAGTCCAGTTAGTGTTGTGTTCAATGTTGCCTCCAGTGTATATAATGTTTTTTTAAAAAAAAACCAATTCCATCAATCAATCAATATAATTATGGCAAAAATATTTATCCCACTTCAAAACTTAGGACTGTTCTTTGAAAACAAAACACTTTAATTTTTAATGAGGATCATTTATTAGGACCATACAAATCATAACTGAGAGGGAAGTGGAATTTCTGAAGGTCCTTTTCCGAAGAAATCCATATATTTGCATTTATTCTCACTCAAAAAATCCAAATGGACCGCCATGTCACATATTTGATGGCTTCCTTCATGATGCTATTGTAATCAGTGCATTTAATTTTGAAAACAAAATTTAGAACCTTCCACCAGAACACAGTTCATGATGTGTTGATTTACACATCATGGGGAAATTAACACTTACTCACTTCACGCAAAAAGTAATTTATTTCTCATAAGTTTTCTATGATCTTGGATATTATTGCTGAGCATAATGAATAAAATTATAGGTGCTGTGGGTTCTAAGGCAGGTGAGTAAGCAATAAGAGCTGTATATGGTTAGAATGTGCTGGAGGGTAGTAGGCCCAGATACAGTCAGGAGATAGAACAATTGAAAAATGTTGAAAGGCACAGACAGAAATAGCCTGTGTTCCAAGTAAATATCATTTTACTCTTTACTTGTGGTAGGCAAGATTAGATAATATAAAAAATAATAATAATAGCAAAATAAAAAGCAAGTCTGTGCCCTACTCTCCAGACACTTACATGGCAAGAGTAGTTAATAGATATGATAATTCTGGAATTTCCAGGTGGACCGCCTGCCATTATGAGTCGTCTCTAAAAACCTTTTCCTGGGATGGTCCAAATGAAGAGATGGCACAGTAGATGGTCAACAGGAGTGCCAATGCTGTAGCCTCCAAAAACCAAGCTGGCATATTGATTTCTTATCTGTGAGAGTCTTACTGGGCTCCTCACCTACTGGAATATATGATGATAAATTAAGTGTGTGATCCTTTTAGTGTAGTGAGAGAAAGATAATACCCGTTGAAGCAAGGGACATAGCCGGATTTTGTCTTACTCCCTGACGTGGGGAGCTTCCTGAAGACCCACATTCCCTGAGCCTTAGCACGAGCTAAGAGTTTGACTCTCACCCATCTGTGGGGCTTGCAGGGGACCCACATCACCACTGCGCTGTGACCCTACATGTGTGCTGTGACTGACATGCTGTAGGCATGTTTTTAACCCCCAAATCACTTTTAGTTTATTTCTTCCTGTTTCCTTAATTTCTGTTTGTGAAATGACATCTCAACTCCTCACAGTTTGATTATTCTACATGAAATAAACTTGCAAAATACATTTCAACAACCCCTTAGGGTCACATTCTCAGGTGAAATCAAGCTGCTTGCAGCAAATCAGGAAAACAATTTTAGAACTATGTCCTGCTGCCACTGGCACAGTGTTTGAAGATTTGGTTTCTTTATATTGATGAAGTAGCAAGCATTGACAGTTAAGTTCTTCTGTGGTTTTTGAAATAAAGATACTTTTTAAAAATGTTAAACTGGACTCCGATTAAATCCACTTAAACTTTGTTGCAGCAACTCGTATGGATACTTTTGTTCTTGGCTGGACTGACTGGTCTCCCTTGGGGATTCTCAGGAAGGAACCATACAAAGAAACTTTAATTAAAAACAAAGGCAAAGGCAAGTCATCTGGGAGAAGCTGCAAACAGATAGGTATCAAGTATATCCACAAGGAAAGGCATGGATTTGCTCCAAACTGTTGCTTAAAATCACAGGGATGGAAACCGTCATTGAGTGAGGGTGAGAAACAGTCACACCATCATGAGTGGGGGATTTTGCATATAAAAGAGATTGGAAAGTGGATTTCAGCAGTGGTGAAAGCGTGAAAAGTAAATGGACTAAATCTATAGAAGATGGAGAGAAGCCTAGAAAAAGGCGCTCTGAGAGAATAAACCCATTTGTCAAATAATGAGTGATAATAATGAGCTTTGCGCTAATTGACACTATAAAGTTATTATCTAATATTTTAATATGCTCCAATTCAACTTCTCTCAACATCAGAGGATCTAATAGTGTGCAGCATCCTTCTCAGAGAGGTTAATGTCTGGATTTCAGCCATGCATCATTGAACAAATAGGATATTACATTAATGGTGCATCATACTGCCTGTAATATTGACTATCTATAATATATAGTCATAAAAGGAAGCACCAATTTATTGACAAGCACCAGAGAATAGCCAAGAGGTTATTTGTGTTCCTAAACTACTTATTCATGCCTACTTTCTTTCTACCGTAACCCAAGTAGAAGCTACAAGTATATATTATGTGCCTCCTTTGAGAGCCACAAGCATAACAGAGAACACCAGACTCCCTGCCAGAACACCTGGGTTCTAGTCCCCATCCCTCTGCCTCTGGCAACGGGAAGGCAAGGAGACCTCCCAGAGTCTGTCGCCTGCTTGACAAACAGAGATAATGTTACCTATTTTTGTCTGAGTCACAAAATGAGGCAACATGATACCCTGCAGCATGAGAGTAGGTTTCTCTACGTTGGTCTTTTTAAAAAGTTGCGTAATGATCATTAAAATACCAGTTCAGCTCAAATATATATTGTTATAACTTTATGTGGAATTGTTTTAAACCCTAATAACTGGTTCTTGATCCGGTTCCTGTCATAATTTTGGGCTTGTGTGCTTATGGTATTGCCCGTTGCACATGACTTCTTGGAAAATAAACATGGTTTCTTCGCTGTTTTGCCTAGAGCTACCTTGATGAACTTTGCTATTGTTTCTCAGTTCTCTCTTTAAATCATGTCCACTTTAAGGGGCCAGAACAAAACAACAGCCTTGCTGATTTACTTTCCAGCATTGTCAATCATTCCAATGATGTCAGTTTAGTCCAGTAAACTCTGCAAAATGGACAGCTCGAGTTCGTTTTGCCTTTTCTAAACTAACTAGCTTTTTTGTCTGGATTAATCAAATCAACCAGTAGGTTTAGGTTTCTTTAGACGCGGCTTAAATGTCACTATCTTCAAGTCACTACTTTGGGAATTGGTGACATGTAAGTGAAAGCACTTCGGTATTTAGAGTGTTACACAGTACCTTTTATTAAAGTGTTGTTGTCACAAAGCAGATTTATTTTAATAGCTTTTATTGTGGAAAAGATTTTAATATAAGCATATGGAAAGGTATGGGGAATTTCTATGTGACCACCACAACTTCCACGTTTAATAGCTCATAGCCAATCTTACTGTTTGTCTCCGTCCTTTTCTGCCCATCATGTATTTTTTGGAGCAAATATCACATAACATAATTTAGTCCTTAAATATTTTCCTCTATCTCTGAAAAGTAAAATTTTTAACTAAATATAATAAACTAACAGACCAAAAAATAAGCATTTTTCCTTTAAAATTATTTATCAGTTCTCTGATAATTTCATAAATTTATAGAATGTATTATGATTTTATTAACCCTCCATTCCTCCCTCTAACACCTCCCTCAGCACTCATTCCCAGCCTTGTCTCCTCCTTAGACTAAAAACAGATATTTTACATACAATGTACTATGATTACAGCTTCCCCTCTCCTAACTCCTCCCAGATCATCCCAACTTCTCCACCCACCCAAATCCACACCCCTTCTTTCTCACTCTTAATAGAATACAAATGGGCATCTAAAAAATAATAATTAAAAAATAAGATTAAAAAACTGACCATAATAAGTCAAAACAAACAAGGAAAAAAGAAAAAGCACAAGAAACATAAACAGACGATGAGACACACACATTTACACACAGAGAAGATCTATAAAAACAAAAGTCAGAAACCATAATATATAAGCAAATGATCTCTAAGGGGGGAAAAAAAATCCCAGAAAACACTACTGAGTTCATTTTGTGTTTGATTATCTACTAAAATGTTGCCTACCCTTAAATGTAGTTTGTTTACCCAGTCAGACTCCATTGGAGAAAACTAAATTTTCCTTTGTAAGCAGTTATCAATTGTAATAACTTGCAGTTAGGGATGGGGGTTGTGTCCACTTAGCACCAAGACATTTATTTGGCTTAGACTTGTGTTGAGCCCTGTGGATCCCATCACAATCTATGTGACGTTAAATAAATCGGTCCTGATGTGTCTGAAGACCTTGTTTCTTTGTTATCTTTCATCCCCTCCGGCTCTTACACTCTTTCTGCTTCCTCTTTTGCAGAGTTCTCTGGCCCGGAGGGAAAGGGAAGACGGGTCACTGGTTAGGACGTTGGGACTGAGTGTTCCAAGGTCTCTCACTCTCTGCAGCCAGCCAGTTGTGGGTCTCTGTTCCTATCTCCTGCAGGAAGAAGCTTCTCTGGTGATGGCTGAGTGAGATACTGCTGAGTAAATCAAATGTCATTAGGAGTCATTTTATTGCTAAGTTCCTTTAGCAGAAGAGCCCTGTTTGGTTTTCTTCCAGGTCCATTGCCTATCTAGTCTCAGGTATTAGCCACACACACAGTATCAAGGATGGGTCCCATTCGTGGAGTGAGACTTACTTCCAATCAGATAGTGAGTGGCTACATCCACAACTTGTGTGCCACTCTGCACCAGTGCATCTTGCACACAGGTCTGTTTTTTGTTTTGTTGTTGTTTTGTTTTGGGGTGGGAGTTGGTTGTAATGGAAAAATTAAAAATGCTGCAGGATCCCTGGCGGCAGCAGGCAGCAGAAATGCTGCAGATCCCCAAGCCCTGAGAGCAGCCAGTCCCAGGCAGGGACGGGCTGCAGGTCCCCAAGCAGTGGCTGGTCCAGGACAGGGAGACACGTGGTGGGGGCAGTGGGCGAGAGACAGAGACATGGATAGTCATGCCATGCAGAGTGAGGTTGGATATTTATTTAGTGATTATGGAAGGGAGGGGAGAAGGGAGAAGAGCAGAGAGGGAGAGAGAGAGAGAGACAGAGATAGAGAGAGAGAGAGAGAGAGAGAGAGAGAGAGAGAGAGAGAGAGAGAGAGAGAAAGAAAGAAAGACTAAGGCTGCAAGCAGGAAGGAAGACCTGCCTGCCTCAGCAAATGGGGGAGGGAGTGGGCGTGGCTTGTTTCTTAAGGAGGAAGATCAGCTGGGTGCTTTCACCCCAGCATCTGACTCCCAAGTCTTTATTGGTAAAATCGAAAGATTGAGATTTAGTAAATAATAATAATAATAATAATAATAACATTTGCAAATTGATAAAAAAAAAAAGCACAGGTCACTATTATAGGTTGCGGAGTTTGTAGCTGGGTTGGTGTTTGCCTTTCTTCGCCAGTGTGCAGAGTACCTTCCAGTACCATGAACACTGTCAAGAGAGTTGAAAGTTCTAGGTAGGCACCTAGTTCAAGTTCTCTGTGCCCAACAACCTGATTATATGCATTCCCAGCACTAGAGGTTTCATTTGGTGGAGAGATGTCTAGTTAGGACTTTGTCTTCCCTGTTACTACTTCACTTAGGTTGCTTTCATATACGTACATATTTTAAGAAGCTTCTACTCTATTAGCGTCCATGTGAATCCCTCAAATGGTTCTTAGTTTGAGCTGTCCCTCCCCATATTCCCTTCCTTTCCCCCATTTGATCCCCCTAATCCATCCATAACTATATATTCCATTTTCCCTTCCTAGAGACATCCATCCCTCAATCCTAGTTCCTTACTATATACCTATCCTCTACAATTCTATAGATAAAGACATCCACATATAAGCAAATAATATGACATTTGTCATTCTGGGATCTAGTTACCTCACTCAGGATGATTTTTTTACCTAGCCCCGTCTATTTGCTTGTAAATTTTATGATGTCATTTTTTTTAACAGCTGAGTGATAGTCCGTTGTGTAAATCTACCACATTTTCTTTATCCATTCACTCACTGACATGTAGTCTGTTTCTAATAATGGTCATTATGAATAGGAAAGTAATGAAGATGGTTGAGCAGTGTCTCTATGGTAGGATGAAGCATCCATCGTGTATATACCCAACAATGGTGTAGCTGGATCTTGAGGTAATTTGATTCCCATCTTTCTGCTGAACACCACCACACTGATTTCCATAATGGCTATTGCTGTAAAGAGGCGAGTGGGTCATGTCCTGCCACCCGGCTAGCTTAACCCCTGAAATAACCATACAGAAATTGTATTAATTAAATTACTGCCTGGCCCATTATATCTAGCCTCTTTTTGGCCAAGTCTCACATCCTGATCTAACCCATTTCCGTCAATCTGTATAACACCACGAGGTAGTGGCTTACCGGGAAAGATTCTAACTAGTGTCAGTCTCAGGCAGGAGCTTCATGGCGTCTGCCACGCTGTCCTTCCCAGCATCCAGTTCTGTTTTCCCCACCTATCTAAGTTCTGCCCTATCAAAAGGCCAAGGCAGTTTCTTTATTTAACCAATGAAAGCAACACAAATACAGAAGGACCTCCTACACCAGGCTATACAAGTTTGCAATCCCACCGCAATTAATGTTCTCCTTACTTCATGTCCTTACTAGCATGAGCTAACATTTGTTTTATTGTTCTTGACCATCCTCATGGATAATGAAATCTCAAAGTAGTTTTGGTTTGCACTTCCAATGACTAAGAATGGTGAACGTTTCTTTGAGTGCTTCTCAGCCATTTGAGTTTCCTTTATTGTGAATTTTTTGTCTTGTTTAGTTTTTTTGTTTTTTTGAGACAGGGCTTCTTTGTGCAGTTTTTCAAACCTGTCCTGGCACTAGCTCTGTAGATCAGACTGGCCTCAAACTCACAGAGATCTGCCTGCCTCCCAAGTGCTGGGTTAATTAAAGGCATGTGCCACCACTGTCTGACCTCTACTGTGAATTTTGTTTAGATCTGTATCCCATTTTTAACTGGGTTGTTTTCTTGTTGCCCAGTTTTACTTTGTTTTTTAGTTCTTTATATATTTTGGATATTAGTCATTTATTGGGTATATAGTTAGATAAATTTTTTCTCATTCTGTAGTCTGCTGCTTTGTCTGAATTATGGTGTCCTTTGCCTTAAAGAAAGTTTTCAGTTTCATGAGGTCCCATGTATAAATTATTGATCTTATTGCCTATGTTGTTGATGTGCTGTCCAGAAAGTCTTCTGTGCCAATATATTCTCTTCTAATAGATTCAGTGTATCTGGTATCAAGGTCCTGATTCATCAGAAGTCGGGGGTTTTGCACAGGGTAATACCTATGGGTTTGTTTGTGTTCTACATGCAGATATCTGGTTTGGCCAGCACCATTTGTTGATGATGCTATTTTTTCCCAGTGTTTCTGGTTTCTTTATAAAAAGAAAAATCAGGTATCCACAGTGTGTGGACTTATGTCTGGGTCTTCTGTTAGATTTCATTGATCAACAAGTCCATTTCCATGCAAATACCATGCTGTTTTTAGTTACTATTACAGTTTGAAACCAGGGTAGTGATACCTCCATCAATTCTTTTATTATTCACGATTGTGCTAGCTATCCTGTTTGTGTGTGTGTGTGTTTTCATAAGAAGCTGAAAATTGTCCCTTTAAAATTAACATTTTCTTAATAACATTTAGTTTTTGTTGAAATTTCCAGGTATTTCATAATTTTATCATTGTTTGGTATTTTGTTCCATTCAGTACCCAATAAGATTTCCACATTGTGATTGGTTCATATGGTTCCTATTTCTCTTTTAATCTTCAAATTTTCTTTTTCTTTCCTTTTATTTTTTTGAAGAAACTGTTCCCTAGCTAAAACAGGAGAGAAAAGGAAACAACAAGCAATTGAAGGGTATTAAAAACATGTAGCTCTTGAGAACAGCTAGTAAGAAAAGCATTTTCAACAGAAGTTGAAATTATAATTATTCCATTGGATAAAAATGTCTGTGGTGGGAATGAGAAGCCAGAGCTCAACCACAGAGCTCAGCTTGATGCTCTGAATGGACTAACTTAATGTGACTTCCTCAGTCCATTTCCGATGGCTGTCATGAGCCATTTGTTGTTTTGGTATCTAAGACTAGCTAATTTTCTTTTCTCTCCTACTTTTGATTGGTACATACTTAGTAATCATTTGAAAACCAAAATATGGCTATCAGAGCATTTACTGGACCACACAAAACACAGCCACCCTCCTTGATCACTCTCTATTTTATTTACTGAGTTAGGGACTCCCACTGTACTCAGAGCTCAGGATTCAGGGATTTGGCCATTCTACCCAGAGAATTCCTGTCTCTCCCTCCCAAGAAGCAAGTTTACAAGCAGGAGCCTGGTTTTCATGTGGGTGCTGAGGATCCAAACTCCAGTAGTCATGATTGATAAGTTAAGTTGCTTTACCCTCTGACCCATTTCCCTGGCTCTGATGTTGGCAAAAAAAAAAAGTATTGTTTTATTTGTTTGTTTACTTTCAGAGTCTTGACTAGCTTGTCTCTAGGATGGAACTCAGAGTAAATTGCTCCATTATGGTTACTCATCCATCACCTAGGAAAGGTGGGTTTATCAGTCTTCTCCCTGACAAAGAAGTTTGAGTTACCCCAGTGACAAAGGAAGGCATCCCACTAAACACACACTTAAGGAGCAGAGGGCCATGCCTTACTTCTCTAAGGCAGACATTTGGCACAATGTTGGCAGCTTCTTCTGTATGAGAGGTTTACTTCTCCTCCATTTATCTATTTGTTTGTTTGAGGGGGTTAGTACTATAAGCAAGCTAGGCTCTTTCTGGTGTTTTGAGACTACCTTTCTAAGTTATTCTACCAGGCCTCTGTTGTCCAGAAACACTTTGCATTTGTGATTCTGCTGCCTTGAGCTCATGAGTGGCTAGCTGGGACTATGGAACGTCATCACCAGGTTCAGCTCTTCATTTATTCATTGATTAAACCTTTAATTTATACTGGTCTGGATTTGTGGGCATGTATTCCATATTTCAGTGTTTAATTCTATATTGTTTTATTGCTCACATTGTCTCATCTCTTCATGCTCTTGATTTTTTGTTCCTCTGCCTCACTTCTGTGAACATGTATGTTCGGGACATCTTACTTTCTGTTACCACCAAATATTTTTGGCTCCTCTTTAGTGTAGGAGGGTTCTGTATTTGGGTTATTCTCATTGGTTGAATAAAGGACTGCCTGGCCTATAGGAGAGGACAGAGCCCTTAGGTGGGCGGAAGAGACAGAACAGAGTTCAGGGAAGAAAGGAAGTGTGCCAGACGCCATGACGCCCCCGCTGGAGATGGATGCAGGTTAGACTTTTCTGGTAAGTCATCACCTCGTGGTGACACACAGATTATTAGGAATGGGTTAGTTTATGATGTGAGGGCTAGCCAAGAAGAGGCTAGTGATAATGGGCCAGGCAGTATTTAAATGAATACAGTTCTCATGTGGTTATTTCGGGTACAAGCAACCAGCGGCTAAGCTGGAGGCTGGGAGCCGGGTGCCGGGAACACAACCTGCACCTCTCCCCCTCTTTTACAACACCTCTTGCAGAGTCCCTGGCTCAGCTTGAAAACCATCCAGTTTCCCAAGGAACTTTTCTTGCTTTAATTGGAGAAAGTCGTGAGAACCAAGGACTCGGAGTTGTAGTAAGAAAGTTTAAACTATTCTTTATTGCCACTTTTGTCTATTTCAGAAAGTTTAAATCATTTTGTATAATTAAAATTTTTGTTTTAATAGTTCCAATTTTCAAAAAGTTACCTCTCTTATAGCATCTCAGCCTATGTTGAATCTCCAGCCTTTATTCTAAAGCAAGTGATCCACAAGTGCATTACATGTCTATACACCTTAGCTCTAACCCAGATGAAAACATCTGCATGGTGCCAGTTCAGCCAGCTATGTGGCAAATGATGTCTGTGACCTTTGACTTTTTTACAAAAAAATTGTGACTAGAGTAAACATGTATATGCCTTGTGATCATAAAGTGCCTAGGGAAAGTGGATTAAATAGTACATATAATAAGGGATTATTATGTTTAATTTGTGAAATCATAGAGTAAAATGCATAAAAGCAAATCACTCTAGGATTTTATGAATAGGTAGGTAAATCAGTAACCACTCTTTTCATTATAACACATGAAATCTAAAGAAAATAAATAAAGGAAATCTCATGCTAGAAGAATAAAAGAAAATATCTTCGTGGATTATCAGGTCATTTCTATATGAAATATACTAATTTCAGTTTTTCATTTATTAGTAAAAGGGGTCTTCATACAATTTATTTTTAATTTTTTATTTAAATGAATCAAATTGTTCATATTCAAGATATACAATATGATGTTACAAAATACATATGTAGTGAAATAGCTACCACTGTGAAAAACTGACATATCCATCATCTCAAATAGTTACACAATCGCTATCCCACACACCTTGGCAAGAGAGTCACTGTTGTGACTGAATATTTAAATTGAATATTTAAAAAAAAAAAGAAGTGTTACATTTGTTTATGCTGTGTAATATTATTTTAACTGTGCAAGTTAAATACATTTGTTTTAAATGTGCATGTTAAATATATTTGTTTATGCTGCATTTGTTTAACAATGCAAGGATGTGTGTTTAATTATGTAAAGATGTGCTGCATTTGTTTCACCTTGCCTGCCTAAGGCAGCTGATTGGTCTAATAAAGAGCTAACCGGCTAACAGCTAGGCAGGAGAGGGATGGCAGGGCTGGCAGGCAGAGAGAATAAAACAGAAGAGGAATCTAGGCTTAAGAGAAGAAGAGAATGAGGAGAAGAGGGGGGCATGTCCAGGGCCAGAAGCCAGGCAGCTGTCAGTCAGACTTAGAGACAGCAGGAGAGTAAGACACACACAACAAAGCCTTGAGGCAGAATGTGGATAAAGAGAAACAGATTAAAATAAGAGCTAAGATAAGCCTGAGGCTTCATGGCTATTAAGAAGTCTCTGGGTCACGATTTGGGAGCTGGTTGGTGGCCTAAAAGAAAAAGCCTGCTATTACAAGCCACATAGCAAAAAAGATCTTCATACTTACAAGATACAACTATCACCAATTATAGTCCTCACATTACTCTTTAGAGCTCTGAACTCACTCATTTTATGTAAAAGAGGTTTTATTTATTCATAAATTTTAGCAACAGGAAAAGCTAACCAAACAACAAATATTTGACGACAATCCAAATCTGTGTGCTATTTCCTCTGTAAGATCAGTTGAGAAATTGACTCATATATGTAAAAGAATTAATATATATGTAATATGTCTGTAACTTTCATGTATGTCAACATATGTATGAAATGGACGTTGATCTCTATAAAATACATGCAGCCTAATCTTGCTAAAGTTCAATAGCAGACACCACTTTTTTATATCTAATATTTTACATTTTTCTATGTACTTATTTTTTTCCTTAATGATAAAATTTTGCTAACTCATACTGACTTCACTATTAAGAATAAGTTCAAATAAGTGAAATTTTGATATGGATAATATATTTTTTCCAATTCGATACCTTAAGGTGATCATTTTCTCATAAACCATGAGTTTTCCCTTTTACATTAATGTGTAACTTTTATTCCTTCTATCCAAGGCGGCGGGGCTGTAGTAAATCTGGATTACACAAAGAAAGCTTCAGTATTCAAATTTTAGTACTCAAAGCGGGCATGTTAAGTCTGCTTCCCACTCTCATATCCTGAAATTCAGACTTGTTAAAAGATTCAGCAATTTGCTGAATATTTTTTAGCCCATGTTGACTTTCTTCGTGGAAATTGCTGTGTGTCGGGAAAGGAGAGATTTCAGGATAAGATCTGAGGGAAGACCTTGCGGCTTGGAGCTAAGTATGGAGAACAGAAAATCCAAAAGGGACTGAGGCTCTGAAAAGGGATTATGTAAAACATACACACATATAACACACAGTTGTTGTGAATCTTTACATTTATAACACGCTGTCCAGTAGGTGAGGGGAAAAAAAAAAGACAGTTAAGAAAAATGAGGTTATTCAATTTGCAACCCTCAAAACGTACCTGAATCCCAGCACTAGGGAAGTGGAGGCAGGAAGATTGGAAGTCCAGGGTCTTCCTCAGCCAACTGAAGACTCATGACTCTGAAGGGCTTTGAAGGTGACAAGTAAATGTCTTCCTTTTTAGGGTGCTGTGGGGGTCACAAGGTCTGTGGGTGCAAAACAGACCAGGAATGAGAGTGATGGCAGCTACACGTCCTGCCCTGAGCTCGCCAGGACCAAGACCCGACAAACAGCAAACTCATGGACTCCAAACAAGGAGGTGAGGACACTGGCAGGAAGCCAAGACCAGGCCAATTATGAGGCCGTAATGTGAAGACACCAGAAGCCCATAGCGAAGATTCAGATAAGAAACCAACTATGACAAAAGACCAAGTCAGACCACAACCTCCCTACTTGGGGAAGCAATGTGGGAGAATGCTCTTCAAGAATGAAACAGCCTAGCAGTGACTAATAGTTTCCCTTATTAAATGTTCGACTGAACATGTAAACCCAAGTCTCTTGGGATGCAACAGAGAGCACTGCAAGTCCCTGGGGGCAGTCTGGAGAGAAAATGAAGATTCGGACCTACCTAGTGGGAGGAGGAAAGTGATCAGCAGGGCACTTATGTAAATTCTCTCTGCAAAACTCAAACTGGGGAGCTTTCATCAGAATGTGGCAAAAAGAAAACTGAAAGCTGGGAAATGTTCATTCATTTTTTTATTTATGGAAGTAGGCACCAAGGTCTTTGGCCCTTGCAACCAATTCAGCCGTAATATGGGTAGGGTATGTGGAGGACATTTCAATTGAATAATAAGGGAAAAAGTCATGGAGCAATAGAAGAACAAAGATGAGTCATTTCGGGAAAGAGAAAATGATGTGAATGAGTCCCCAAGAGCTACTGAACACAGCAGACAGGTGATGAACAGTAGACCTAAGCAGAGGCCACAGGAAACAGACAGGGAGGGGTCAGTAGGAATAGAATGGGACAAGAGTCCTTGGCAGGTAGAAGTGACAGAGCTTGAGAGTTGAGTGGGCTTTAGGGGAGGGGAGGAGTAACCCAGAACCTGCCCCTGCTGCTGCTCCAGCAGCTGGAGGTTCTGCTTTCCTGGCCACGCCACTCAGACACACACCAGCAGGTGCTGATACTCAGAGACCTGGTATCATCTAGGGCATGCTGAATTTGTAATTCCCACAAGAGCTCCACAAGGAACCTGGAGAAACAGCAAGCTGTCTGAATCTGGAGGTGCAAAGTGAGATCTGCTCAGGGGTGCAAATTTGAATGTTGTCAGCATAATCAACACGCCTGATTATTGGAAAAAAATGAAGGGGGTGCATGGTTCTTTGTCTTAGTGGAGCTGTGTAAAATGGCCTTTATTCTCAAATTTCACTATATATTCATATGAGCTATGAATCAAGAATATCGGTTCCCAGGCTGGCAAGATTACTTAGTCAGCTAAGATGCTATCCCCCAAGCCTAACACAGAGTTGGATGTCCCAAATCACATGGTGGGAGGAGAGACATGCCTCCTGGAAATTGTCTCCTGACCACCACATGTGCACCATGGCTCAAACACCCCCACCCCCACACACAATCACAAAATAAATAAATACAATTTTAAAAGTTTAAAAAATTTTATCCATGATTTAGTCCATGACAATTTTTAAAAAAATCAGTTTTTACCAACTTGGAAAGTGAGAGTTTTGAAAATTAAATTATAGAATATGTTTCACTCTAACTTTACATGCATTGTCTTTTGATACCTCCAATTGAATTGCTTTATTTCTCTAACTTATTCTTATTATAACCTTGTAATTTTGTTTTTTGGTGGGTTTTTTTTTGGTGGCTTCAGATTTAGTTTTAATCATTTTTTACTGGATTCAATTTATTCTTGGATTATGCTACTCATCCTCAGACATGAATACTAAAATTCTGATATTATTATTTCTTTCAGTACATTTGAAAAAATAATGTGAAATAACCTTGATTCATGGGGTTGGGGCCAAAGTCCATAGGTTACACGGAGTAGCCTATGACAGAAGCCCATCCAAATGCTGTGCACTGACACCGTCTTGAAAGACCTTAGGGACAGCAGGGTCATAACGATTACACATATACTTCAAGCCATTTATAATTCAGGCAGGATTTGATGATGGGAGCATATAGGAGTTGAGAGAAAGGAATTATTTCTCTAGCTTATGTCTAGAAAAAAATTCTGAGAGAAAAGAATGTCAGTCCTCAGACGTAAGATTTTCATTATTTAATGGAAAATAGCTCTACAGCTATCAAAATAATTCTAGTTATCAAAGAGTTATATTTTATATGGCCACTCAAATTGATCTGTGCTCTGTGACTATGTCGTGAGATTGCATGTATCAGGCTTTTAAACTTTTTTTCTATTCTAGTTCCCAAGTATTATAAGTATTAATTTTAAATATTTTTAAAAACTAACATCATAAAAATGTATTTCCAGGTAATATATGTATATAACTGTATGGTTATGAAAACGATTGTTGTCCTGTAATTGAATAAAAAATGTTAACAACTTTGAAAGCTGTGACTTAAAGTGAGGGGAAATGTAAACCAGTGGTCCCACAATAAGCTATTAATTCAGTTTCCTTCAGGTTTCTTTAAACTCATAAGGCAGATTTCCTGAGAACACTGTGACTCTCACCTGCATCACCTATGAGTTATTCTGAATCAATATTGCTCTTCTTCACTGAAACAAAATGACTGCCAGGCGGTGGTGGCGCACGCCTTCAAGCCCAGCACTTGGGAGTCAGAGGCAGGCAGATCTCTGTGAGTTCGAGGCCAGCCTGGTCTACAAGTCTACAAGACTTCCAGGACAGGCTTCAAAGTTACAGAGAAACCCTGTCTCAAAAAGCAAACAAAACAAAACAAAAAACCCCAAATGGCCATACTTTCTAATTCCCATCCTCCCATCTACCTCGAATTCCACTCAAGTATTCTGCAATAAAGGCCAAATTGAGGGACAATTTAGTCCTGAGTTTGGTGGGGGGAGGGAAAGAAGCCACAAAAAGGAAATTATGGTGCAATTTTAAGAGGACTATTTATAGCTATGGGTACTAATTTTTTTTTCAAATTGGCATGGTATTTAAAATGAGTCTAAACTAGATCAAGGCTACTGGGTTTATAGTGGGAGATTATTTGTTCAGGTATTACAGATGTTCAGAGAGGTAGGTTAAACTAGACACACAATTCGGGATTCTGACAAGTCTGGGTTCAAATTCCAAATCTACTATATGTTCTGGAAAGGTCGCCTATACATTTTCTAATGACAGCACTGCCTGTCTCTGCTAAGAAATGCTGACACCCTGAACACGCTTTGAATTCTGCCTAGCAGAGAGCAGGCACTAATCGCTAGCCACTGAGATTCTGTCCCTTTGAAGTGATAGCTGCAGGTATGTTGTTTCTGGAGCTTTCTCCCTTACACAGATTTCCTTCCTCCCCTCTCTGTCCTAATCCCTTATATTACCTTTCATTTTCACAGCCACTGTTTTTCCCCATAACTATTAGGCATTTGTGTTTGTATTTTAATTTTTTTGAGACTTTCAAATGTCAGTACACTGGATTCATTAATTTTTTACCTCCCCCCTTTGATCCTACAACTCCTCCTGTGACCCTATTACTTCCCCATCTCAAATTCATAACCCCTTCTTTATAATTATTGTTGTTATAAACATGCACCATCACCAACAACAAACACCTGCTGAGTCTAAATAGTGTTGTGTTTGGCATTAGGAAATCTAGTGAAAACTGATTCTTCCCCTCCCTTAGCAGCCACTGACCTTCTTGTTGAATCCCTTGCCTCTACTTTGGAATGTAGACTGTTGTGTAGGTCTTGGGCGAACAACTCTTGAGTTCATGTACGCATCATCCCTGTCAGGTCTAGAAGACACGATCTTGCAGCATTACTTCGCAGCCTCTGACTCTTACAATCTTCCCTCTGTCTAGATATTCCCTGAGCCTCTCCAGCCATTCTTCATTCCCTAACACAGTGACTCCACAAGGGCATTCACCAGCTGCTGGACGAACACATGGACCTAGTGCTTATTTGTCTGTAGTCCCCCTGAGCCAGCTTTGACTTTATTCTGCCCTGTAATAGAAGGTGGGCCCTTGTCCTTAGTCTCATAAATAACCTATCTCTACTATTAACATAAGGGGATGGATTTCCCTTCAGTTTCCTTTCAGTTCATGAGATTTCCTTTCATGCATAGGAATTATTAGGTACCAGAATGCACGAACTTCTAGATAGTAGTGTCTCTCACCTGCATCCAAAGGTGTTTGCCACATTACAGGTTGACCGGTTTAATGAGTAAATAAATAGGTGACTCATGCCAGTTCCTGTAAAGACACTGGATATTCTCCTCCCACTGCTCAGGTCCCAGGAATTAAGCAGTCCACCACAAGGTAGCTGACCCTGGAAAGCATGACAAAAATCTGTAGCACCAAAGAATTTTACCTGCTTTTAATTAGTGGAAGAATGAATCCTGCAGCTTGAATTTATTGTAGCCTTTTGCTCGTGAATGAAGAAACGAAACCCTAGGAAAGGTTCAGTTAGTCCAGATCTCCTACTATATTAAAGAACAATGGGAATACAGTTTAGGTCCTGGTTTGTAGGCTATGCTCATTCAAGTGCAAAAAGATTATCTATCTTTTCAAGGCTTACACATCCTGTTGAAAGCAGAGCAGTAACTAGCAAGTAGGGACAATATGATAAATAAGAATGCGCTGTTTTTCTTATTCTTTATTTTTAATGAAAGCTTTGTTTGGTGATAATAACCTCCCCTATGAATACTTTAACTACCAACATTGTTAAAGTCATATGTAGCATTTATAAATAAGTATTGTGGTAGCTGCAGTAGCCTGCATTTTAGAATCTAAGAACCTGCTGGTTTTTCTGTCCCAAATCTTTTTCATTTGGGAGAAGGGCAGTTTGGCTTTACCATCTACTAGGTTTCATTATGGACATTTCATAGACAATGTCCAGCCTGCCTCAGGCAAAATGGCCTCGTGTACACTGCTGAAAATCTGTATCCAGAGTAGGGCTGACAAAGAAAATAACCAAAGCAAATCCATCCCAGGGAGGTTTGCCAAAGACACTGTCAACAGATTCCTCCTGCCTTCCTCTTTAAAATGGTATAAGATCTGTCATTCCTGGCTTCACTCTTCTTAAGTTTTCTCTTTGATTCCGTGAGCTCGTCTATTGTTGTAAGTTATGGGGGAGAGGTATGTGTTGTGTTCCCCAGCCACCAGCCGCTGGCCCGCTCAGCCGCTGGTTGCTTGCTTATGCCCGAAATAACCACAGGAGAACTGTATTAATTCAAATACTGCCTTGCCCATTATCTCTAGCCTTTTCTTGGCTACCTCTCACATCTAAACTAACCCATTATAAAAGTTTGTATGTCACCACAAGGT